>PVHX01020143.1:0-32684 GCA_004024805.1 Geosciurus inauris
ATTTCAGATAAAGTAGACTTCAAACCAAAGTTAGTGAAAAGGGATAAAGAAGGTCATTTCATACTGCTCAAGGGAATCATACATCAACAAGACATAACAATCTTAAATATCTATGCCCCAAACAATGGGGCAGCCATGTTCGTCAAACAAACCCTTCTCAAATTCAAGAACCAAATAGATCCCAACACAATAGTATTGGATGACTTTAACAGAACTCTCTCACCACTGGACAGATCTTCCAAACAAAAACTAAACAAAGAATCTACAAGACTTAATAAAACAATCAATGGTCTAGACTTAACGGATATATATATAATATTCCATCCATCAACAAGCAAATACACGTTTTTCTCAGCAGCTCATGGAACCTTCTCCAAAATACATCATATGCTATGCCATGAAGCAAGTCTTAGTAAATACAAAAAAATAGAGATACTACCCTGCAGTCTATCTGACCATAATGGACTGAAACTAGAAATTAATGACAGAAATAAATAATAAACTAGAAATTAATTTAATTTAATTAAATTAAAAAAAGAAACCACTATAACACCTGGAGACTCAATAATTTGCTATTGAACAATGTAGGGGTAACTGAAGACATCAGGGAAGAGATTAAAAAATTCTTGGAGGTAAATGAGAATTCTGATACAACATACCAAAATCTCTGGGACACTATGAAGGCAGTGCTAAGAGGAAAGTTCATTGCATTAAGCTCATATATTCAAAGATGTCAAAGTCAACAAATCAATGACTTGACACTACAACTCAAAGCCCTAGAAAAAGAAGAACAAAGTAACACCAAAAGAAGTAGAATACAGGAAATAATTAGAATCAGAGCTGAAATCAATGAAATTGAAACTCAAGAAACAATCCAAAAAATTGATAAAACAAAAAGCTTGTTCTTAAAAAAAAAAAAAACAAAAATTGACAAATCCTTAGCCACTCTAACAAAAAGAAGGAGAGAAAAACCCAAATTACCAAAATTCATGATGAAAAAGGAAATATCATGACAGACCCTGCTGAAATACAGAGGATAATCAGAAACTATTTTGAAAACTTATATTCCAGTAAAATAGAAAACCCTGAGGATGCTGACAAATTCCTAGAGACATATGACCTACTGAAACTGAACCAGGAGGACATTCATGACTTAAACAGGTCAATTACATGCAAGGAAATAGAAGAGGCCATCAAGAGCCTTCCAACCAAGAAAAGCCCTGGACCAGATGGATTCTCAGCCGAGTTCTACAAGACCTACAAAGAACTAACCCCAATACTCCTCAAATTATTCCATGAAATAGAAAGGGAAGGAACCCTTCCAAACTCATTCTATGAGGCTAGTATCACCTTGATTCCAAAACCAGAGACACGTCAAAAAAGGAAAATTTCAGATTAATATCCCTGATGAATATAGATGCAAAAATTCTCAAAAAAATTTTGGCAAATTGCATACAGAAGCATATTAAGAAAATAGTGCACCATGATCAAGTGGTGTTCATTCCAGGGATGCAAGGTTGGCTCAACATATGGAAATTAATACACGTAATCCATCACATCAATAGACTTAAAGATAAGAATCACATGATTCTATCAATTGATGCGGAGAAAGCATTCGACAAAATACAGCACCCTTTCATGTTCAAAACACTGGAGAAACTAGGGATAGTTGGGACATACCTCAACATTGTTAAAGCAATATATGCTAAGCCTAAGATCAACATCATCCTAAATGGAGAAAAATTGGAAACATTCCCTCTAAAATCAGGAACAAGACAAGGATGCCCTTTCTCACCACTCTTATTCAATATAGTCCTTGAAACTCTAGCCAGAACAATCGGACAGATGAAGGAAATTAAAGGGATATAAATAGGAAAAGAAGAACACAAACTATCATTATTTGCAGATGACAGGATTCTATACTTAGAGGATCCAAAAAGTTCCACCAGAAAAATTCTAGAACTGATAAATGAATTCAGCAAAATTGCAGGATATAAAATCAATATACATAAATCTAATGCATTTCTATACATCAGCAATGAGTCCTCTGAAAGAGAATTCAGAAAAACTACTCCATTCACAATAGCCTCCAAAAAAATAAAATACTTGGGAATCAATCTAACAAGAGTGGTGAAAGACCTCTACAGCGAAAATTACAAGACACTAAAGAAAGAAATTGAAGAAGATTGTAGAAGATGGAAAGACCTCCCATGTTCTTGGACAGGCAGAATCAATATTATTAAAATGGCCATACTACCCAAAGCGTTATACAGATTCAATGCAATCCCAATTAAAATTCCAAAGTCTTTTCTTACAGTAATAGAAAAGGCAATCATGAATTCATTTGGAAAAATAAGAGACCCAGAGTAGCCAAAGCTATTCTGAGCAAGAAGAGTGAAGCAGGAGGCATCACAATACCAGATCTTAAACTTTACTACAAAGCAATAGTAACAAAACAGCATGGTACTGGCACCAAAATAGACATGTAGACCAATGGTACAGAATAGAAGACATAGAGAGTAATGCACATAAATACAGCTATCTCATACTAGACAAAGGTGCCAAAAACATACATTGGAGAAAAGATAGCCTTTTCAACAAATGGTGCTGGGAAAATTGGAAATCCATTTGTAGTAAAATGAAACTAAACCCCTACCTCTCACCATGCACAAAACTCAACTCAAAGTGGATCCAAGACCTAGGAATTAGAACAGAGACCCTGCAGCTAATTGAGGAGAACGTTAATTCAAATCTTCATCACATGAGATTAGGCCCCAAATTCCTTAACAAGACTCGTATAGCACAAGAAATAAAAGCAAGAATCAATAAATGGGATGAACTTAAAATAAAAAGCTTCTTCTCCGCAAAAGAAACTATCAATGAGGTGAACAGAGAGTCTACATTCTGGGAGCAAATTTTTGCCATACACACATCAGAGAGAGCACTGATCTCCAGGATATATAAAGAACTCAAAAAACTTAACACCAAAAAACAAACAACCCAATCAATAAATGGGCTAAGGAGCTGAATATAAACCTCTCAGATGAAGATATACAATCAATAAATATATATGTGAAGAAATGTTCAATGTCTCTAGCCATTAGAGAACTGCAAATCCAAACAACTCTCAGATTTCATCTCACCCCAGTCACAATGGCAGCTATCCAAAATACCAACAACGATTAGTGCTGGCGAGGATGTGGAGAAAAAGGTACACTCAAACATTGCTGATGGGATTACAAATTGGTGCAACCAATCTGGAAAGCAGTATGGAGATTTCTTTAAAAACTTGGAATGGAACCATCGTTTGATCCAGCTATCCCATTTCTTGGCCTATACCCTAAAGACTTAAAAACAGCACACTACAGTAAAGCAGTCACTTCAATGTTTATAGCAGCACAATTCACAATTGCAAAACTGTGGAAGCAACCCAGATGCCCTTCAATTGATGAATGGATAAAGAAACTGTGGCACATATACACAATGGAATATTATTCAGCAATAAAAGAGAATAAAATTATGGCATTTTCAGGCAAATGGATGGAATTGGAGAACATTATGCTAAGTGAAGTAAGCCAATCCCAAAAATCCAAATGCTGAATTTTCTCTCTGATTAGTGGATGATGATACATAAGGGGGATGGGAATGAGGAACATAGGAGAAATGGAGCAACTCTGGATGCGGCAGTGGGGAGGTAGGGAGAGGGTAAGGGGAAAGGGTATAGTAAAGATGGTTGATTGAGATCATCATTACCATCTTGGTGCATGTATGAAGACCCAAATGGTGTGACCCTATCTGGTTTGCAACCAGAGAAATGGAAAAATTGAGCTCTATATATGTACTATGACTTGAAATGCATTTAAATAAATTATATATAAAAAAGAATTGTTTGCATTGGAGTTCATAAAATTCTCAGCTTCCCTTCTCAGCACTGTTAAGTGAGATAGTCTGGAGTGTGATGCTTGTTCCACTCTCAGGGTGGGTATGCTGGAATGAGAGAAGTAATCCCATAGGAAAAAATCCTGGAGGCAGGATTTAGGCTTAGGTAGGCTCCAGGTTCTTTACTGAATGCCATTCATCTGGAGATTTTAAATGAGTGCACCTCCAAGGTGTAGCAATTGTAGGTACACACTGGAAGTCTGCACCCCAGAGATCTCCCCTGTGTTCCACTCATGTGGTGGAATAACCAATCTTGGTCCACTCTCTTACCTGAAGCCCCACATTTCCTGGTCTCAGGTTCAGTCTCCAAACTCAGTCCCCTACTCCTGCCCTTTTGAATTCCCAGCCAGGCACATCTCTCCCAGCTGGTCCTGCAAGCAGCCTGATTGAGGGGGAAGGAGAGAACCAGATGAGTTTTCATGACCAGTATTCCCCCATGTAAACCCTCTCCATGTCATTTTTCTCCTGGTCATTTAGGCACACTCTATGTGGTCCAGTGTGGGTTTTACAGGCCTGTTTTTCTGGCCATGCTCAGGTTTGCCAATAATTGGCTCCCTCAGCTTCTAGCCCCCATGCCATGGCTGCAAAATGGTTTCTTCCTCTGTCCTCTGCATGCAGCCAAGAGAGATGTGGCTTCTTTTCCACACAAGGATATTATGCACAATGCCTTTCAGTTTAGTCAGTGTATTTGATCTCTTAATCTCCATATCCAGATATGCCTCAGGCTTTCTAGAAAGGTGAGATCCTTTAATTCCCTTATCCCTCCACTTTGCTCACAGAGGGACTGCTCTGGCTGGTGCCTCTGGCCATGGCAGTGGCAGCAGTGCTGGGGATTTCTTCCTTATTTTATTACATCCAACCTCCTTAATTCCCAATGTGTTTTGAATGTCCAGTATTAAAATCCAGTAAAATCCTCCACTTTTATTTTCACCCACCTTGCTGATAAGTTGCCTACCTGTATTCTTGGTTTCACATCACAGAGAAACCAGGAAAGTTTCTCTGTGGCTTTCTCTATTCTGCCATCTTAAAACCCAGTCTCTAGTTAATGTTTTGAAGACCATATTGAATAGGAGTGTTGAGAGTAAACACCTTTGTCTTGTTCTCAAACTGAAAGGAAATGCTTTTAGTGTTTCTGCACTTAGTATGATGTTGGCATGGGTTTGTCATAAATGTCCTTTATGATGTTGAGATAAGTTTCTTTGATCCCTAGCTTCTCCAGCACGTTTTACATGAATATTATCAAAGGCCTTTTCTTCATCTATTGGGATGCTCACTTGATTTTTGTCTTTATTTATGTGTAAGTAATGCATTACATTTATTAATTTGCATATGTTGAATCAATCTTGCATCCCTGGAATGAAACCCACTTGATTGTGTTTTTTTATATTTTTATGTGGTTTTGAATATGGTTTGCTAATATTTTATAGAATATTTTTCCATGTAAGATTCAGCACTTATAAACAGTGAAAATAACAACCATGAATTAATTCTGGCTTTAATGCAAATAGTAGTTGTCAACTGTATCAATCACAACATTAATAATTTTATTAATATTAATATTGGGGGCAGGATTTATATAAACTAATTAGTTTTGAATCATAGTAAGAATACAGTTAATTACAGGGAAAGAAAATATGTTAGAAAGTTAGAAAAGAGTTTACAATTTCAGAAAGTGAACAGAGAGAATACAGAAAAGATCTAGCAGGTGATGTTTATACCAAAGGAGAGGAAAAAATAGAAAAAGGTATTAGGAGAGAGGGGGAGAGAACAATAGATTTGACCATCAGCAGGAGAATATGAGAGAAAGAGAAAAAAGAGAAATAAACAAATGAAAAAAATAGAAAATTAAATCTAGATATACAATCCAAAAAACCCTGAATCCCCAAAAGACAATGCTAAGAAAAATAATTACATTAAAAACCACATTAAAAATGTCAAACATGAGATAGAAAAGACAAATTGTGTGTGTGTGTGTGTGTATGTGTGTATCCCTGAATCAATCACCATAGCCAGAATTCACATCCTTCCTTCCTCTCTCCCTCCTCCCCACATATACACATTCACATAAATGTATTAAAAAATAAAATAAAAATCCAAAGTATTAGTGAAGACTGAAGGAAGCTTCTCCATTGAGGATTTCAAAATATTTGACCAAAATGAGTGGTCACTGTCTATGTCCAGTAGTCTTTCTAATTTTTCTGGAGTTATATACTGATAGAGCAAGTGGGGGGAGGGTGTTAACTCCTTCCTCTTTTTGTGTTTTTGAGTTACCAGTTGGAGCAGCCTAAGAATAAAGTAGTTCAATATAAACTTTTGCTTCCTTTCTTACCAGTATCAGATGGAATGGATTAGGATATAATCAGCTTGCATTTTGTTCATTTGGGGCAGTTTGATGCACTCCTAGGATACTGTTTTTGCAGTGTTCTGTGAAGACAGTTCCAAAACTGGTAGAGCTGAAGTCTAATCAGGCCTCAGGTCTAATCAGGCTTGGTTGGGTAGAGCCTTCTTTGGAGAGACTAGATTGACCCAAACCTAGGGCTAGACATTAGCCAAACTCTTCTGCAAGTCTGGTTCTTGGGATCATGTCAAGGAATCCAATCATGGGGGAGGCATGCGGGGCAATCCTCCACTCACTGCTGCCCAGGAGCATAGTCTTCCTGGGCTTAGTTCCTGTTGGGACAGGCTCAAAATGGCTGTAAGTGGGCTCCTTCATCTAGTTTCTGGTGGGTCATTATGTTTTTAGTGTGTAACCAAGGCCATGAGCCAGCTGCTATGGTCACTGTATAGTCAAGATCAGAAACACTCTGATTCAGTGTATATACTCAAGGTCATAAACATTTGCTTGTGAGCACATACTCACTTATGTAACCTGTTGGCAGTGTGCCTTCTTTGTCTGGCCTGCATATAAAAAAAGGCCTATGGAAAAGACTCAGAGGACAAAATGAGACTGGCTTCAGGCTAAAGTTGAACCTAGAGCCTGTTGCTACCTTTGAATAAAGTGTGTCTACTGTCCAGATTGTGTCTCGCACCTTCTTCCACATGCCAAGCATTGAACATTGCTTCCTGGTCCTGAGAACGCCTCCCCACTGCCTGATAGTCCCTGAGTATATTCAACCCTGACTGCCCAGACTTCCAGCCTGCTTCAGCTGGCCATATGAGTCACCAGACACAAAGGAGAAACTGACAGTGTTCCCATTTACCCCTCCAATTCAAATATCCCTGCATACAGTCTACTCTGTGCCCATTTCTCTCATATTCCCCCAGGCACAGCCTGCATCCCCAGATAGGCACTTGCAGGGATATTGTGGTTGTGTTTTGTTATGTTTTTTTTTCATCTCCCAGGTTGCACAGATGCCACACAGCATGCTTGCCCCAAGATAGCTTTCATATAAGAATATGCTTTTCAACCACCAGTGCAGAGTGCAGCCTCTGGGTCAAATAAGTTTAGGCAGCATTTTTGATCTCATATTTCTCCATACCAAGCCATGCCACAACACAGCTTGGAATGCAGCTTCCTTTACTTCCCCTCTCTTTGTCTGTGGCAAATCCACTCCAGTGGCTGCCAGTGGTGGGCTACAATGTTTTCTTTCTTCTTTGTTAATTGCACCCAAATTTCTAAGTCTCTAAGCTGCTTTGAGTGCCCAATATTAAATTTTAGTAAAATCCCTCTTTCATTCACCTTACTGAGAAGCTGTATATCCACTGATTTGGTCTCATGCTACTGTGTAGCTTGGAATATAGCTTCTTTATTATTTTTTCTTTCTTTCATTTTCTATTGATTGATCAAGTGTTCTCTTATTGAGCATATTCAGAGGGAATAGAAAAAAAATTAGGTATATAACATTTATTTTTGATGGTCTCTTAAACATCATTCTTTGTTTTCTCCTTATGAAGACAAACATTTGAATATTCTTGTGTATAGACACAATACAAATGCTCATTTGCACTAAAAAATATGTACAAGGTAATTTTAGCACCTTTTATTTCTCATTGTACCAAAATCCAGGAATAATCCAAATGATCATTTAAAGTATGACAAAATTTTTGATATATTCATATAACACAGTATATCAACTATATAGTATGTAGTATATAGTTCATAAACTAGTGTTACAGGTGCAATAAAATAATAAATAGCATATGTTTAATCTGGTTGGGCTACAATAACAAAATACCTTTGATGGGTTAATTTATAAACAACAGAAATTTATTTCCTATAGTTTTAGAGGCTATAAAATTTAAGATCGAGGTACCATCAGATGCTTCCCTGAGGAAAGCTTGCTCCCTGCTTCATAGAGGCTGCCAATTACTGCATTCTCACATTGTTTTTGCAAAAGTGGTCAAAGGCCAAAACAGGAACTGACAGAGTCCCTCAAGCTTTCTTATAAGGGCATTGATCCCATTCATAAGTGCAGAGCCCTCCTGACCTAGTCACCATGTCACTTTCTACAGGCCTTTTTTTTTTAGTACCAGGGATTGAACTCAGGTGCACTCAACCACTGAGCCACATCCCCAGCCCTATTTTGTGTTTTATGTAGAGTCAGGGTCTCACTGAGTTGCTTAGTGCCTTGCCATTGCTAAGGCTGGCTTTGAACTTGTGGTTCTCCTGTCTCAGCCTCCCTAAGTGCTGGGATTACAGGCATGCGCCACCACACCTGGCCTACAGGTCCCTCTTAATACTATTCCATTGGGGATAAACTTTTCAACACTAATTTTGGAAGAACAGAAACATTCAAACCATAGTGTTACAGGAATAATAAATATGTGATAATGTGAATGATAAAATATTAAGTAATAAAATTAATCATTTTTAAAATTGCTGCTACATGCAATAAAAAAAGTACGATGCTTTCCATTGTAAGTTTGAGTGAAACATATCAGATACAAATGAGCCAAAAGTGATCTATTGTCCTTTCTGGGGCAAGACGGATGCTCATGATATTGATCACATTTGTTCTCTGGATCTTGATGATAGTGACATTCCTTATCTTGATCTTGGCAGTACTTTCCATTATGATCATTGACTGAGGTTCATATTTGTGCTCTGTCTGATTTACTATACATATGTAATGCTACAACAGAATATTAATAATAAAATTTACCTCCAGCTGCTCTCTCACTATTGCTTCAATCTATTATTCTCCTTTCCCCTCACCCTTCAGACTTAGACATAAACTTCTCAAAATACATCCCATGCCATGAACAGGTTGCTAAGTTTTTGGTTTCCTTCGGGCATCTATATTTCCTTTTTGCTTCTTCAGTTTCTCCAGGATTGGGTTATGTGAAGGATGTCAATAGTTTGTTTTTGCTTTTCATCACAGAATTAACTAGCAGTGTCAAGTGAGTCTTATAAACCTTTTTAATGGCCTTTGATATGACGAATAGCTTTACAAGATATCCATTCTACAATCCTTGCATCAATAGTATGAATTTATTCATAATAGTGCACTGTCGCTAGCTCTCAATAGCACAACACAGTTTAAATTGCATGCCTGGTAAATTATACAGCAGTTTTGTTTTAATATGTATTCATTTCAATACTAGCAAAATTAAACAATGCCTAATACATGTTTGTTAGTTTGCATTTCCTTTGGAGTCACTTTGCTCTTCATGTTTCTTGCAAATGCATTTATTAACATCATGGTATCCTTATAGTTGGGATTGAACATTTCTCACTTTCCAGATATTCTGTTCCTTTTATACTCACATAAAAATGAAAACATTTGAAATGTTATGAGCTCAAATGTAAGAATAGGTAAACCAGATTTGTCTGTTAGGAAGCAGCAAGTGAGAAATGTGATATTTTAATCATTGAAATTGCACATGCCTCTACATCCATAATGTGTAAACATTGTTCATAGTTTATTCAGTTCTCACCTCATTTTTTGAGTTAATGGTGTTTTTGTTAAAAATGGAAGCAAAAACAATGGGAATCTCTACTTTCTATGTATCCTCAATTGAAGCAATTTTGGCACTGGGTCATCTGTCAAGTATAACAGATGTTGTCAGGAACAAAAAATTCTCTGTGACCAAGTATCAATCTGCTATTTACATATATTGCTGAGCGCACAGAATGCAGTTTCATTTTAACAGAAGGAAAATAATTTATTTCACCTGTAAGTGTATTCCTTGTTTAGTTCCTTGAGAAAAAATAGGAGTTGATTTTCCTATTACTATTCAAGTAAATAAAAAAAGAATTATTTTCACCAGAAATTCATAACTTTGAATGTTTCCTACTAAGATATAATGATAAAGTAGATTTTTTGAAACAGACAACACTGAATACGTAAGTGTACCATCTTCAGTTACATCCTGATATTAGGTGCATGATCTGCTTATCTTACTGAGCAGGTTCTTTAGATCACAGAGACTGAATTGTATAACAATGGCTTTTTATTACATGTTTTTATGGTAACTTCAAGTAAAATATTATAAACCTAAGTCTGGTAGCTTAAAATGGATGTGCTCTTGGGCACTAACTATATTAAGGAGTTGTGCCATGCTTTGGGAGAGCTACAATACAAGATTTTTACCTCTGGAAAGAAGACTAGAACTGTGGACAAGACGATGGAGGAGGGGAAATCAAGAAATGTGCTTTGGTGAAATATTCATGACTTACTATGTTCTTATTATTCTATAACTTAGTAATTAGACTCTAATTTTGTAAGGGTAAGAGAAAATCCATCATGAGTGTGAGTCATCACAGCTATAGATATTTCTTGCTTTTTTGGGTCAGTGGCACTTTCTTTGTCATCTTTTTTCACTAGTGTGACCAAAAGACCTGACAAGAACAATTTCAAGGAAGAAAGGTTTACTTGGCACTTAAAGTTTCAGAGGTTTCAGTCTGCAGACAGTCATCTCCATACCTCAGGGCTTGAGATGAGATTGAACATCTTGGCAAAAGAGTGCGGTGGAGGAAATATCAGCTCAGGACATCACATGCGGAAGCAGAGAGAGACAGCTGTCCTCACCATGGACAAAATAAAATACCCCAAAGGCATGCCCCAATGACCCACCTCCTCCAACCACACCTTATCTGCCTATAGTTAACCACCCAGCTAATCCATATCAGGGGATTAATTCACTGATTGGGTTAAGGCTCTCATACTACAATCATTTCACTTCTAAATTTTCTTGCATTGTCCCACACATGAGCTTTTGGGGACACCTCACATCTAAACCATAATAAGCACTAATTTACCTCTAAGAAGTTCTGCAAGCGCCTTCTCTATTGCCAAACTTTATCATCACTCCAGAGAGAAACTCTGAACCCATTAAGAATATACTCCACTCACTTTTCTCTCCAGTTACTGATGTCCTCTAATATACATATACATTTTATCTCTGTGAATCAAGATATTTCATATAAATGGAGTCATTCAATAGTTGTCCTTTTGTGTCTGGCTTATATCAGCGAGTATCATATTTTCAAGGTTCTGCTATGTTGTTTATATATCAGATCTTTTTTTTTAAAGGTCAGAAAGCAAACTTTGTGTGTGTGTGTGTGTGTGTGTGTGTGTGTGTGTGTGTATACATACCACATTTTGATAATCCATTTATCTGCTGACATGAATTTTTTTCACCTTTGGACTAGAATGAATATTGCTGCAATGAACACTGGCATGCATTACTGGCTAGTTTGAGTTCCTCTTTTCAACTCTTGGATATACACCTATGGGTGCAATTTCTGAGTTGTGTAGTAATTCTGTTTGGCTTTTTGTGTAGCTATCTTTTCCCATGCTTTAAAGCACTACATGGCTTGCAGTAAACAAAGAGACACGAAAGTAAATTTTGTATGTGAAAAATGCTTCTGGCCCACTACATCACTATAAACTCCTTGTTAATCTCCACAAGGATGGATATGAAAAGATGAAAGTAATGTTAAGATGTTTAATTGTTATCATTGACTATTTAATACAAATAGTGGAGATTTTCTGTGGGTATCAAATGCCAGCCAGTGCTCAAGTCTTCTCTAATGTTATTAGCAAGAATCAGTGTTCATCTAGTTAGAAGTTACTAGTTGGTGATAATGCCTTGTGTAGAAAGCCAATTTCTTAATGTTTTTTAATGTTTTAATTCCTTCACTGGCACTGCTGCATCCTATGATGTGAGTTCCACACAAGTCCTGCATAAATCCAAGAGGTCTGGACAAAGGACAGCCCAAGTCATCAACACAATATTCTGCTCAAAATCATTCCTTAATAAGTGCATTATCCTCAAAATTAACTTTAATATCTATACAGCCCCATTTTTTGTGATGTTTCTGGTACTTAGAAACTTAGAACTGATCCTCAGAATATACCAGAGATATAAATCTCAAATCTATTGCTGCTCACTTTTATTCCCATTATAAATATCTGTCACCTTTCAAGTCCCTCAACTTCCTAGAAGACAGGAAATGATTACACTAATGCTGTATTACCTGCATTCATACATGCCTCTGATCTCTAGTCTTAGTGAGCCCTATATCTGCACTAGTCACTCCCAAGCTTCAAGGAACATGTCTAGTGAACATTATTCTCTAGCCTGGCATGCTACATTTCCCTGGATTCAGAAATCATACCTGTAGTTGACAGATACAGGAAAGCTTACATTAACTGAACAAGCATGCTATTTCACTCTTGTTGGCAGGCAGAGATGCTCCAATAACCTTCAAGCAGGAACTGTTGGCCCAGCTGCAAATAGTCTCCGGCTGTCAGCATTCTCAGTGTCCATCTGGGTGTATGAGCTACAATCTTGCTATTCTTAAGACAGTCCCTGGTCAATGCAAGGTGTTGGCATTGGACCCTAGACATTCCTGCCCATTGCTGGATTCCACTTAAGAGTTCTCTTTGCTCCTGGGCTCTCTGTTTTGTTATTAGGTTTGCCATGTTCTAACTGTGGTCTGAAGGCTCCCTCTGTCCAGTCTTTCTTTCTCTACTTTTCTTTTACAGGTATCATTCCCCTTTAAACACACAAACTGAAGTGTGTGTGTGTGTGTGTGTGTGTGTGTGTGTGTGTGTGTATCTATATGTCTCATCTTTGACTTTCTTCCTTATTCCTATGCCACAAATATATATTTCCACATCATTTAAAACTTACATATTTCTTTAGGGATAAACTGTGATTTTTTTTCCCAAAAAGACTTTGGGAAGTCCTAAGCCCCATTACTTCAGAATGTGGCCTCACATGAAAACATGGTTTCTGCAGACTTAAACAGTTTAAAATGAGGTAATCAGGGTGGGCCCTAATCTGATATGACTAGTGTTCTTATGGAAAGGGGAAATGTGGATACAGTTACACTGAGAGCTAAGGTAATGTGGGATACACAGGGAAAACACCATCTGAACATGGAGAAGAGAGGGATACATCTATATGCCAGGAAGATCAAAGACTACCAACAAGCCACCAGGTGATAGGAAGAGGAAAAGGAGAATCCCCTGCAAACTTGAGAGGGAATATGGCCCTGCCAACCCCTTGAGTTTGCACTTCTATCCTCCAGAACTGTGAGACATAAATTGCTGCTTCAAACCCTTAAAGTCCAGAAGAGTAGGGTCCAGAGGGATAGGAAGGGGTTGACTAATGCGTACTAATTCACAGTGAGACAGAAGCAAATAACTCTGGTATGTATTACTGCACAGTACAGTAACAATAGATAGTAATGTACTATACACTTCAAAAAGCTAAAAGAAAGGATTTGAGAAGTGTTCACCATAAAGGATTAACATTTGAGGAAGTAAATATTTTAAGCTAAACTTCATTGAAACTTTATGCAACGTATACTTGTACTCACCATGACATGAGCCCAGTAACATATACAACTTTTATGTTTTTATGTATTCATTTAAAAACTAATTAAATAATAAAATAAAGTCCCCTTGTCTATGGTACCTTCTTCCAGTAGTCCTAAGAAACTACTACAGCATCAAAAAATGCAATCGTTGTTTTTATAGGAAAGTATTAATCCTGTATCATACAGCCATTTAAATAGTTGAGTTGTCCTTTCTGCTCATTCATTTTCTAAACCATTTTATTAAGGTATGATGGACAAGAAGAAAATTATTATCCACAACTTGAGTTTGGAGATAAGTATGTGAAATCATCACCACATTCAAGGTCATGGTGTGTATCCACCACCCACTGAAGTTTCTTCCCATCCCTTTATTATTTTCAGTATTTTATGTGCATCATGAGATCACATAATGTAAGATAAACCATATTATCAAATTTTAAGTATGTAGTATATTAATATTAGCTCTATGTACTATGCTGTGCAGTAAACCTCTTTATCTTGTGCAACTG
The DNA here is from genome assembly GCA_004024805.1 of Geosciurus inauris. Lineage (NCBI taxonomy): Eukaryota > Metazoa > Chordata > Mammalia > Rodentia > Sciuridae > Geosciurus > Geosciurus inauris. The sequence goes on from PVHX01020143.1 coordinate 14,221, forward strand.
ACATTGTGTACCTTCCCAGATTCCCCTCCCTTCTTGTCTCTAACAACAGCAACAACTCTAGTTCTATGAGTTTGTCTATTTCAGGTCCCTCATTTAAGTAAGATCATATAGTATGTGTCTTTCTGTGTCTGGTTTATCCCACTTAGCATAGTTCTCTGGGCCCATACATGTTGTTGCAAATGGCAGGATTTCCTTCTTTTGAAAAAGTAGATAATATTACATAGTGTGTATATATATATATATATATATATATATATATATATATATAAACACCACATTTTAGAAATATGTTCTATTGATGTACATTTGGCTTATTTCCACGTCTTGCCTATTGTGAATAACACTGTAATGAACATGCAAGTTCATATATCTCTTTTAGACCTTGGTTTAAATTCCTCTGGATAAATATTCAGAAGTGGGATTACGAGATCATATAGGAAACTTTGTTGAGAGCCATCCATGGACTATGTGTGGATCAAATCAGCATCATAACTAGTGAATAGGAAAATCTGTTGTCTGGGAGCTTCCAGTGACAACATATTTAGCTCTGCCAGTTCTCACATAGCACTGGAGATGGGGTGACCTGCTGTAGCCACACAGCCTCTCAGAGATGGATGTGGATTCCCAAGACGCCAGTCAATTTGTTGACTGCAAGACATCATGAGGTAAGACTCTACCCCTGAAACCTTATCCCTGCCTTTGCTCTACCCCCTAAAATAAACCACCAGAGCCATTTTCTAATTGTTCTGCTCCAGCTCCTACCAGAACTGGAATAATCTATCAGGCACTCCCTTAAAACTATAATTCAGACTTTGTCTTTTATTTCATCACTAATTACTTCAGACCTTATTTTCTCAGGTGACTTATTCCCTCCTGCGCAGGAAAAATTACCCTGGCAAGGTGCTGGCTACTTCACGATAAATCTTATTTTTAGTTCTTTGAGGAACCACCATACTGTTTTCCACAGTTGTTACACCACTTTACATTTCCGCCAACAGTATACTAGGTTTCTTAATATTCATTCTAAATATTAGCTGCTTTAGGATTTTTACATTTTTATCTTATTAATTTTTAACTTATTAATTTTATGTGAAGATTTTCTTGAATCTTCTAATAATATCATATTGATTATGATTAATAACCTTTTCAACCTAATAATTTTTATTTTCATTATTTTCTTGTCTTTTTGCATTTGAAAGCACCACCAGTATATGGTATATAAAGGTAATAATAATGAGGGGTTTTTTGTTTTGTTTTTTAATCCTTTAAAAGGAACGATTTTATAGTTTTGAGTAAGATATTTACTGTCTTTACTGAACACCATTTGTCATGATAAATAGACCCTCTTCTACTCCCACTTAACTGAGTTTCATAATAGGGGTGTTATATTTTCCTCCTAATCTATTAATGTGATGCATCATAATGTAGAGTCTATTGTATACTATGCCTGCTTTACTGTGAGAAAGTTTTAAAAATAATTATTTTGATCTTGAACATGGCTTTTATTTAATACTGTATTCTGTATTTTTGAATCTATGTTAGTAAAACCAAAAAGTGATCAGTACTTAAAATTTATGTTTTTTTCCTATAGATTTCCCTGATTTGCATGCCAAAAATTCAACACCCTAATAAAACTAATTTGGTGGATATTGTCTATTTTTCTATTATTGGTAAAGGTTTATAGAAATTGAATATGTCTGTTCATTGAAGATTTAGTAAAACTTCCTCATAAGTTCCTTATAGATCTAAGATACTAGACTATATTCACAAGGGTGGCAGATTTATCAATATCAATTCCACTTTGATAATAATCTATAACAAATTTACAGTTTTCAAATTTTATTTTAATTTTTTTTAATAATTTTAATTTTCAAGTGATTGATTTAAATTTTTCATTGTCTGTTACATTTTAAATCTCTCCTCAAATTATGTCTCTTTACTTGGGCCATTCTTAATATTATTTGAGCAATGCTTTTTCTAGACTGAATGTACAAGAGAATAGCTTTTAGATTTTATATTTCTTTTCCTAAGAAGCAGCTTTGTTTTTGTGGTCTTCTCTAATATTTATGTGTTCTATTCCATTAATTTTTCCCTTATCATAAATAGCTCCTCTTTTTGTCTTTTGTTTATTCTGCTTTCTTCTCTCTTCTTAAAATAAATGCTTAACTAAAACATTTGCTTTTCTTTTTTATAGCATTTAAATCTATACTTTTCTTTTAAAATAATACTTGTGCTGTGTTGTAGGTAGAATAACATCTACCTACATATCACACACAAAAGGTGTACATTTTTAGTCGGGCAAGTTGGCATACACCTGTAATCCCAGCACTTTGGGAGGCTGAGACAGGAGAATCACAAGTTCAAAGCCAGCCTCAGCAATGGCGAGGCGCTAAGCAACTCAGTGAGACCCTGTCTCTACCTAAAACACAAAATAGGGCTGGGGATGTGGCTCAATGGTCAAGTACTCCTGAGTTCAATCCCTGGTAACCCCCCCCTCCAAAAAAAGGTGTATATTCTAAATCCTGGAACTTATGAGTATTTCATCCACATAGCAAGGAGGAATTCAGGCTGAAGATGGAACTGTTTGCTAACTGGTTGACATGGAGAAGGGAAGATTATTTTGAATTACCCAAACAGACACAGTGTAATTTCAAGGATCCTTAGAAGTGAAAGATAAAGAAAGAGTCATAGTCAGATGATGCAATTTGAGAAAAGACTCAAAAGGTCACTGCCAGTCTTGAAGATGAAGGTCAAGAGGACCATGAGCCAAGGAATGCAGGTGGCCTCTAGAAACAACAGGAAGGAGCACAGCCCTGCTCACAATTTGACTGTAGCTCAGTGAGAACTAAAGGACTTAGGACTTCCAACTTCCAAAAAAGTAACGTAATAGATTTATGTTGTTTTAAGAAACTAAGTTTTTGAAATTTGTTATAGCAACAAAACTAATAAAGATTGTATCCTAGGAATTGATGAGCTGTGACTGTATTAAAATGAGTATTATAATTTATTCTTTGAACCATAAATTTAGAATATTTTAAATTTTCAGACATTCATTTTAAATATTTTTGTAATTAGCTTCTATCATTATTACCTTATTATGAGACTATATGAACTGCATAATATGGATTTGAAAAACATACTAAGAATTGCTTTTTGGTCTAATATATAACCAATTTTCTGAATGTTCCTGTGTGTATGCATAGCATGTGCATTCTTTAACTGTTGGAAGTGAAGTTTTAAATAAATATTGAAGATGGAATCATTATTGTATTCAAGTTTTTGATGTCTTTACTAATATGTTGTCTGTTTTATCTACACAATTTTGAGAAATAGACATTAAAATATCTCACAATAATTACACATTTGTCAATTTCTCCTGTTCATTCTACCAATTTTTTCCTTCAAATGTGTTGAGATGATTTTTAGTGTGTATAAGTTTAGAACTCAAGATTCTAGTGAATATTTCTCTTTATCCACCTTGGTCGTTTTGGTCATAAGATCTATTTTGTTTTATATTAACATAGTTTCCTGTCTTTACTTAGGTAAGCATTTGCTTGAGATCATTTTTCATATTTTTTCATTTTTAAATACCTCATATTTTTCTTTGGGAAAACAATGTACAGATGGACTTTTTTTTTTTTATCCAGTATGGCCATCTCAGGGTTTAACTCTTTAGCTTGGCTCTTTTACACTTATTATGCTAATATATTTGAGTTTATTTCTATGTTTCATTTGTTCTTTTCATTTGTTCTTTTCATGTTGTTCTTTGAATTAACCTGCAGTTTCCTCACTTTTTCTGTCTACTACTATTTATTAGTATTCTATTGTATTTATTTGGCCAAATGTAATTAATTACCTTTTCATTTTTCTACATCTAATTTGCATGGATTTTATTGCACTTAATTTTTAAGCATGCATATGAAATTTAATGTCTAAAATCAATACTTATTTATCTTGAAGAATATTGTTGTGTATGATTCCTCCCACATTCCATTCTATTGTCTAGAATATTAATCTCATCTTGTTTTATAACCACCTGTCTCTAAACATACTCATGTGCACACTTGCACACTGTATTGGTCACTATTGTCTGGGGGCAGATCCTTTCTTTATCCCCTTTTCTTCATGGACAGAGTGACATGAGAGGGGTCTCTAGGGCCTTACCCCCTTCCTCATTCAACCGTTAGTGGGCACATTATTTGTTCAGATAAGACTTGGTTACATTAAATTATAGCCAATGTTTTCTCTGATAAGTGGATACTGACCCATAGTGGGCAGATGGGAGCACTAGGTAAGAATGAAGGAAATTTGGACTGTGCAGAGGGGAGTGGGGAGGGTAAAAGGGTGGGAGACGGGAAGGACAGTAGAATGAGACAGACATTATTAACCTATATACATGTATAATTATACTACTGGTATGACTCAGCACCATGTGTAGCCAGAAGAATGAGAAGTTACACTCCATTTGTATACAATGTGTCCAAATGCATTGTTATGTATAATTAATTAGAACAAATTAAAAAAAGAAATAAAGGTATGCTATGGTAAGCAATAAAGTCTCCACATTATTCATTACAGCCACATAATTAATGTGGGTCTGAGTGATATACCTTCCAAGAAGAGAAGTGATAAGTACTTTGATCAATGGATGTGGGGGAGGAGTTGAACAGGATCTGGTAAACTGAGTACTCTTCTCATTGGCATCAGGCTGAGGAAAGTATATGTACAAACGATCTCAACTAGGTGAAAATATCAGAAAATCTCAAGCTACTCAGTAGAGCCTTCCATAACTAAATCATATATTCCAATATACAGATAAATTTAAAAAGCAGATACATTACCAAAAATTAATGTGTTGATCTACATCTGCCTCGATCTAAAGAATATTTCCCATTGCATTTTCATTTAGCCACAGATTATACATTGACTTATTAATATTATATAATTAATTAATAATATTATATAATTATTAATATTATGTAATTAATGTATAATTAATATTATACATTGACTTATTCTGTAATAAGTACTATTACTCTATACAGTTAATACTTTAGATTTGCTCACATGTTAATCACTTCCACGGATCATCACTGAATCTAACATTTCTCCACCTCTTTCTAGATTCAGATGTCTTCTTCACGAAGTATATCCATTATTCATTCTTTCTGTAAGGGTCAAAAATGGTAAATTGTCTCAGTCAACATTTGTTTATATGCTCTTATTCTTGAATGATGATATACTTGGGAATTTAATTTTTGTTAGACAAGTTTTCTCTTTGCATTATTGTCTTCTATGTTTTTGCTAATGGGAAGCTTGTACTCAAGGAAATTGTTCCTTTATAGATAACTCACCTTTTCATTTATTTCCACTTAACAACTTATCTCTTAACTTTGGTTCTACCCATCCCCATTCCTTTCATCTTACTTGATACACTTCTGAATTTAATGATTTTTATGTTCATAAAGTTTGAATAACTTTTCTCTCATAAAATCAAAATAATCCAGACACAGAAAGAAATATGTTCTTTCCCATATGTGGAAATTAAAAAAATGAAAAAAAAGTTGACCTGAAGATAGAATAGTGAGTGATTGCTAGGTTACTAGGAGGGGTATGGAGATGTGAGGGTGGAAGAAGGGTAGATAAATGTGATCAGTACAGGCTGTATGCATGTATGGAAATATCATAATGATTCATTAATATGCACAATTAATACATACACATATATCTTTTTCACTGTATCATAGACTTATTTTTCTTTATGAAACTATTATTACTGCTATTGAGTCTATCCATTCAGGTTTCTAATCATTTTTTTAAATGCCATTGTATTTTTTTTACCTTTATTTTTTATTCATTTATTTTTATGTGGTGCTGAGGTTCAAACCCAGTGCCTCACACATGCAAGGCAAGTATTCTACCACTGAGGTACAACCACAACCCCTCTAACCTCTTTTCCATATTTTAAAAAAATCTTTTTTACTCATTGTACTGCATTCTGTGAACAATTCTCAGGTATAATTTCTAATTCCACAACTATCTGTCAGCAGGTATCCAGTTTCTTATATAAACCTATCCCTTAGGCTTTTGAGGCTTTAGTAGTTTTGAATGCAAATTCATATTCTTTAACATTGCTCTGTCAATGCTATAAGTTCTTGGATTCTATTTTGTATGGTATCTTCTTGATTTTCACGTATAGATTATTTGAAGTTCATTTTTAGTGGACGTTTTTGGAGGGAGCAATGTGAATTTCTTCTGTTCTTAGTAATGATTTTCTTATTGTATTAGTAATGGATGTAGTGTTTTGCATTTAGTTCTCCAAGGAACTCCTGAGCTCACTGCAAGTGAAGAATAATTTTTAAATTATTCTCTTGATATTGGGTCATTCTGCTTATGTCATAGAAATTTAAATTCAGACCCATGTGAGCCATAGGCCTGAAATTTCCTATTTCTGTAGGGCTCTTATATTTTCCACCAATAGTGTGTAAGACAGACACATGGTAGAACAGCATCACTCTGTGCTGAAGAGTAGATATTTTTTCACCGTTAATTCTTTTTCTGAGTATGGGCTCCTTTGAATTCCTGACTTTATTGTAGAGAAGGCAGATCCTGATCTCTGGCTGTATGATGTTAATATACATAACACTCACTTCCTAAGATGGAGAAAGCCCATAGCTATGAGGTTATCACTTCATTTTACTTTACACTCTTTGTTTCTTCTTAATTTATGTCACATGTATATTTTCCTTCATTTCTTGTAAGCTCAACCATGCATTAATTTTCACGTGATATCCAGCATATCTTAAGTTGTTGTTTGGTTTTCAGGTTATTGTGACATTTTGTGAAATTATACTTTTTACTCTTTTCCTGTATACCTTTTGCTATGATTCTAAATCCTTTCTGCACTATTTTCTCTGTGGCAGATTTGTGAATTCATGATGCTTTTTCTATTCTATCTTTCTTTTTCTCATTCATCCTGAATTTTCTGGGCTATGCCCTCTGATTAGCTCCAGGGAGTGAGAGGGATGGAATAATGGAGCAAATATAAACCTTGGCTTTAGCCTATTGGAACTATCCCAGATAGTTCTATCACTTACACATCTTTGTATATGGATTACTTATATAGATGCAAAACATTACAGTTCCAAACCATTATACATTCCATATGCCATCTCTCAATATCTTCTTTCCACATTAGCCTTTCTATATCACAAGAGTTGAGTTTACTTTCTTTTCCCTCCCACCACCCTCAGGGCTAGCCAATGAAATTTTAGTTCTTAGCCCTGAAGCTGTAAGCCTTTCAAATTTCTGTTTATAAAAAGTAAAATAAAAACCTATGAAAGGTAAGAAAAAAAGGTAACCCTTCAAAAAAAGCCAAAAATGGTTTAAGAATTATTTTTCATCAAAGGTTAAATAACAAATAAAACTTGTTAAAAAAAAGTCCCAGACATCAAATCATATTATGTGCATATATGAATATGGTATAAATGAATCCCACCATTTTATATAATTATAATGCACCAATAAAAATTTAAAAATTAAAAACATTAAAATATCTAAATGTTGAAAAAACATAAGCTGATCCTGTTATTGTAAATCCTATTAAATTTACCCTTAAATTCTAAAAGGTCTATAGTTCCAACTGATTGCTTTACTTAGTAACAGAGTGTCTAGAGTCCTGAAATAATATTTAAATGGATATCTCCATTTTGTTCAAGGTGTAAATTCTTGGATATTTTCTTTGAAATGCCAGAAGTTAATCACTGGCACTTTTTTTTTCTTACTCTCTGGGAGAGAATGAATAAAATGACACATTGTATTTCTTATATAAGCATAACTTGAAAGTTTTATCTAAACTAAAATTTCACCATCTATAAATTGAAAAAACAATTACCTACCACACAAGGCAATTGGCAGATGTAATAAATAACATGGAATCCACATGAAGCCCCTGGCACACAGAATAGATGTACAAGACCCAGTGCATGTTTGCTGATTGATCTTCCTCCTCTACCTTCTAAGTCATTACTTTTTTCTGGATCTTTTTCTTTGTATATGAAAATTTCTGATTTTTTTTAAAACCTCTTTTTTGTTTTTCTCTTAAATTATGAGTGCCTTTTAAAGAATGGTATTATCTCTGGGCATGTTTCTTTTTTAAATTTTATTTATTCATTATTTTTGCTTTGAAAATCTCCCTCAGAAAAGCAGCATACTCAAAACTGTAGTTACAGGATGACAGGCAAAATCAATAACAACAAAAAATCCAATATATGTTGTTTATTATTATTTGCATTATTTTGCATCTAAGAAATAAAAACTTATTTATATGATGCTGTCCAAATAAGCTGTTTAATCAAATAAGCAGTTAAAAACCCAATAGGATGAACTTTCAATGAAGTCTGATTTTGTTGTCGTTGGCATTTAAAACACAAAACATCAAGAAAGTGTAAAAGTAAAAAAATAAAAAAATAAAAAAATACATATATATGCTCATGCCCCCCTCTCAGCTGTGGTAACAGTATGTGCAACATTCCAGCATCTTAAATCTTCATCTTAATGATGAAAACAGCTTCTGGGTTGAATTTGAGTAAATACTTGTAAGGTATTTTGCTGATTCTAAATGATTTATATGAAGCTAGAACATATTTCTTTTCCTTATTTTTTTTCTCAGTTTGGAATATGAACTAAATATTTTGAGGCTTAAATATATTCATTTCATGGAGAAGTTATTGACTTTTCTTTTTTTTCATTCATTATATATCATTGCTTTATTACTAACTCTGAAATTACAGTTCATAAAGTAGAAAAAACATTATCATCAATCAGTACTAAAATTTACAAATAAGTGGTCAATAAATCAATAGTTGTCTTATCCAAATGATATATTAACTGCCAAAGAACTCATTAATTCTAAAGTGCTCTTGTTATTAGTGAAATATCTCAGAGGCATGTTCGATGCATAGCTGGTTTAGACAAGGACAGGAAGCTGGAATGCAGGAGAGGGAACTCAAGTATAAATGGAGCATGTTGAATTTCTCTAGGCCCTTCTTCCTAAGCATACTCCTTTACATAATCATAGGATTGAGTCTAACAAAACATTCACTCCTGAAGTACACACGAAGATAATTGTAAATACAGATAATCTAATTTTGCTTCATTAGATATTGTTAGTATTAATCAGCTGTTCACGACTGACAGTTCACATCGGAAACAAATAAGGAATATGTTTTCTAACGTATTTTTCATGAGAATTTACACCCAGGTATAACCCAGTTTTTGACTTAATGAGCCTCCAGTGGGTGTAGGAAAAGTGTATTTTGAAACAGTTTGCCATAGGTTTGATTTTGTATCCATATTTAAAACACGTATATAAAATTATTCTTTCAGAACATGTATCATATACATCTTCTGAGAAAATACTTTTGTTTCAAAGTTAGCAGTGAATATTAGGTTGGATAACCTTGAGTATTTTATTATTTTCTTCAAGGGTAACATTAACATTCATTTGTTTTAGCCCCACCAAACAAATAGGTAATGTTTCTACACTCATGACTTTATAAGTCAGTAATATCTTCTTTTGTAATACCTCCTGTGGTTGTAGTTAAAAACCCCAGCACATTACAAAATGCAATATTAGCTTTGCATCTGTAAATGGAAAAATAGACAAGTAAATAACCTTTGCCAGTAGTATGCAAAAAGTTTTTAAAAGATGCTAAAATCAATGTGATCTACATATATATTCAATATCCAAAATGATATTAGATATTTAAATTTTTCTGATTATTTTCACTTTGAAAATTAAATAGAAGAAAAGGTATAACACATATTTATTTAATTTAAAATACTCATATCTAGTATGTTCCTATTTAACTTACTAACCTATGTGAGCATGCATGCTTTTACATAAAACCCAATAAAATTGTCTAAATATTTATGTACAGCTTTTACTAAAATTGTATAGGAATTAGAACAAGTTTGATAGTTAAGTTACTATTCTACTTAGCAACAAAGATGTGCAAAATATCTAAAAAGATATTTTCTGAAATAATTGACATCCACCAAAGTCAGGCCCTTTGTTATCTCCAGACAGAACCACATACATGGGATGCTGAAATTGATTTTATTATAATGAGGTTTCCCAACACTGTAATATCTGACATGTTTCTATGGGTTAAGTCAAGCCAACAAAGACACTGTGGGATTGGTACAGAATGTAGTATGGGAGGAAATAGAAAGAATTTTCCCTCTGGGTTATACTTTTGGAAGTGTTGAAAGTGTTAGGGATGGTTTTATGTCTATTAGTCTCAGACTTGCAGATTCTAAAAACTTGGGTTACTACCCAGTGTCTGTCTCCTAAAATAGTGTAAATTTCTTAATGCATGTATCTTTGGCTGGTTATTTTCTATGAGTCACTATCATCTAAGGGTAGTATTAATTCTGAGACTGTTAGACGCAGTTGCTTGTATCATCTAGGATTGTATCATGAGGATTATACATCTTGCCGACTTTAGCTAGTACAAACAAATTAGTTCGTACCCAGTCCTTACATGAACAACATTATACAGACTTCTTTTTAAGTTGGATTAAAAAATAAAACTCATTTGCCCAACTTGGAACAAATTGATGGAATTAAATTGAGCATGACAAAGATCAATGAAACTCATCAATTTAAATCAATCAGTTCCAATAAACAGACTGGATAAAGTTAAAGAAAAGAATAGGGAAATAATTTAAACCATAGCAATTTTTAACTTCTTTCCTGCTGATTCATTCAAAGTTTCAAAATCTGGCAGTGCATATCAGGGAAGAAGCAAGACAGCTGAATTAAATGTTTCTTTCAAGGTAATGATGTCTTTCCCTGTTTCTATAATTTATCAAAAACAAATTGCTCTCCTTCACTAAGAGCTACAACGAATATGTGCAGAAGCAGAATTAAATAGATCTCAAATTATAAATATGCATAAGGACATGACTATTTTAATAAACTGGGATCTTAACAATCAGTCCCCAATAAGAATTAATCCACTCTGTGCTGGGCGAGGTGGTGCCTGCCTGTAATTCCAGCAGCTGTGGAGGTTGAGGCAGGAGGATCACAAGTTCAAAGCCAACCTCCACAAAAGCAAGGAGATAAACAACTGAATGAGACCCTGTCTCTAAATAAAATACAAAATAGGGCTGGGATGTGGCTCAGTGGTCAGGAGTCCCTGAGTTCAATACCTGGTACAAAAAAAAAAAAAAAAAAATCAGACAGCTAACTGGGTTCAGTGACACTTTATGATGAGTGCATTGTTAAGAAATCTAATATAGACAGAGTCATTTTGTGTAAATATTAAGCCCACTATCTAAACTCCACAAATTATATATGTGCTTCATTCTGGCAAAGTAATAACAAAACCTTTTAAATGTACACGTTGTTAGAAATAACTATAATTTATATTACTGGGTTTTCAGAATCTGGCAAAGGATTTACATAAGAAAGTTTGATAGTTGGTATGGTTAACGTGGTGGTCCTGAACATGAACAGGGTAAATCAAGGTAAGCAAAGCAGTTACTTATTTTGAAACCATTCTCTTTTAACACTCATATTAGATTTGATTGCCTACATAGGAAGCACTATTTTTTTAAACAAACTAATCATTTACTTAAATTGACATTTGCCACATTTCAACTGTCATTTGTCATTCCAAAGGCCTTCATTTGGATGAAAAGTGACAGAAGGAAACAGGCACCCTGCCAAAGATCCCTGAAATACACCTGTCAACTCACTGATAGACTTGCCAGACCCAAGACATCAGATGAGCTGAAGGCATTTTACAGGAGCACATAACAGCATCTGAGCAACCCTTCGCACTAGACTCCCCTCCATACCTTCATTTCCTTCCAGTTTCTGTTTCTCCCTTGCCACTAACCATTCTTCCTGAAAAACAGATCATTTCTCTACTATGGATATCTAATTCCCCTGAAAGTTGTGTATTTTTTAAATAAATCTAAAGGAAGACCGATCCAGCTGCTTTCCCGAAGAGCTGTAGGAACATTTACCTCTGAGTCTGGGAGAGGGTTTAGCCCCAGGAGAAGCTCTGCTTCAGGGCCTTCACTGCAGCTGTTTTCCTATGTTCTCAGTTCCTGAGATGAGATTTGAATCCCTAGAGTTGCCTTGGGATTAAAGAAAACAAACATGAATCAAAGCCATGTCTTTCAAAGGCAGAAAACTCAAATAAAATTTTTTAACAAGAAAAAAATGAACAATCTGGAAATGAAGATCAGAGAGCTAAGAGCCAGAAGCAAAGTATAAAACATCACCCCATCCTCCTGCTGTTAGTAAGAGATTTTCCAGACAGAGGAAAGAGAATCCACATGTATGGACAACCTACCAAGTTTCCATGGGCACTCTCCCCCGGGTACCTCACTGTCCCTCATTATGGCCACGAAAGTACAGGATCAGAGTCATGAAGAACTTTGCTCAAAATCACATAATTGTAAGATATTTGTTCTACTAAAACACAACTTTACTCTGCTGTAAACAATGACAATAGACCTCATTTGTCAAATTTTAACAGTACAGAATATTAATAACAATATATGTAGAATCCATATTAATATAGGAGACAATGAACTCTTAATTACTACCACTACTTTTATTCCTCAGTCCTAAATGCACAGTGCTACAGGGGACTACATTATAAATTACTGAGCATAAGATTTCATTCCAACTCTATTATAATCTATAAGAATGGCAAAGATAGAAAATAAAATAATAAAAATTCCTAAAGAACATGGCCAAATAACCTTATGCACTTTTGGTGGTAGTCTGAAGCCCAATATTCTATTTATGGAGCAGACCGAAAGAATTTCAGTATGTATATATTTATTTATTTATTTATTTATTTATTTATTTTAGTTGTTGATGGACCTTTATTTTTTTCATTTATTTATACACAGTGCTGAGAATTGAACCCAGAGCCTCACTCATGCTAGGCAAGCACTTTACCAAGGAGCCACAACCCCAGCCCAGTATGCATATATTTAAACTGACTATATAATTTGTTACCAAAACTGAAATAAATTTTTAGAAGGAAAAATAAATATAATAAAAAGTAGTAATAGTTGTTATGGACTGAGTATTTGTGCCTCCTCAAAATTCATATGCAGAAGACCTAAACTCTGGTGTGGCTTAATTGCAGATTAGGCCTCTAAGGAAGTAATTAAAGCTAATTGAGGTCATGTGGGTAAGGCCCTGATCCTAGAGGATTAGTGTCCTTTTAAGAAGAGACACAAGAAAGCATACTTGCTTTCTCCACACACACACACACACACACACACACACACACACACACACACGCAAAAAGAAGTCATGTGAGCGCAGTAAGAAGGCAGCCCTTCTGCAACCCAAGGGAAGGATTCTTACCAGATGGCAACATCACAGGCACCTTGATCTTGGACTTCTCCACCTCCAGAGCTACGATGAAATAACCTTCTGTCATTTAAGCTTTCCGGTCTATGATATTTTTTTATGGTGGACTGATAAAACTGAGACAATAGTGAAAATTAGAAATGAAAATGATTGTCAACACAGATCAAGATCATCCTACATATTTATCATACTAGCTAGTAACCATGGCCCTCAGCTTATTTTTCTGTTAAATTTTTACTCTAATTCATCAGAAGACATGCAATTAAATGTTCATCACAGTATTATTTGCGTAAGCTATCAGAAATTCTAAGTTAAATTGCCATGCAGAAATACGACTAGAATGGAAAAAATAATGATTTTAAAAAAAGAAAAAAATGTCATAGGCTTTATAGTACAATATGATTTATATAAATTTGAAAACACACAGTGAGAAAATCACACATACACACACACAATTTTACATTACAGAAAGGGTTTGGGAAGAAAGAATGAAGGACAATAAAATAATTCCCTTGATTCTGACATCACTGTGATGTCAGGCCATGACAGATCATGACTCATTTACCCTAAGCATCTTAACCCCACTTCCATAGAAAAAAGAATAGACTATTAGCTATTCAAAAAGTGTTAAATGTTATCAGATATAAAAAAAAAAATGAACTAAAAGAGTAAGCTCTCACTAGTGTTTATTGATGTATTGTTGAGGTGTCTATATCTCTTTGTAATGTAGTCCAAACTACATAAGAACAATATATTAACAATTCTTATATTTATGTTGTGATTTTAAATTTTAAATGAATTATATCCCATGGCAGATAATTTCTGCAAAAATTTCATAAAAAAATACGGGCAACGAACAGAAAAGATTATTTGCGTAAGCTATCAGAAATTCTAAGTTAAATTGCCATACAGAATGGCAATCTGGAAAAACTATTCATTAAACCAAAGTAGCTGGGTTTCAAACCATGTTTGAAACTTCAGCTTTGAAAATGTCTCCATTATGGACAATAGAGTACATAAGCCATAATCACAGGAAACTGGTTTATTTTTAATTTAGAAAGTAACTCTCCAAATTAATAAACTTACCCATCACATGTGCCTTTAAATGATGTTTTCATAATTCCAAAAATCAAATCCTCTCTTGTGGATTGATTACAAGAATGCCCCAATTCTCCAACTCTTTGGCATCCATGGGTTTTAAAGTATAAATTTACAGCCTTCCTCCATAAAAAGGTGGAATCTATTTCTCCAACCCCTTGAGATCAGGGTGGTTTAAGACTTCTTCAGCAATAGAAACCAGTGGAAATAGCAGTGCATTGGTTTCAGGAGATCATTGCCTTCTTTTGCAGAATCCTTCTGCCAGTGAGAACAAGCTTACCTGGCTTATTAGAAATTGTAAGACCACATGCAGTGGAGGCAAGCCATCTCATTTGCATGTGTCCCAGGTCAGCAAGGTCTCTGATTATCTCAATAGATGAAGAAAAAGCATTTGACAAAATACAGAACCCCTTCATGTTCAAAAAACACTAGAAAAAGTAGGAATAGTAGGAACATACCTCAGTATTATAAAAGCTATCTATGCTAAACTCAAGGCCAACATCATTCTAAATGGAGATAAATTGAAAGCATTTCCTCTAAAAACTGCAACAAGGATGCTCTCTTTTGCCACTTCTATTCAGCATAGTCCTTGAAATTCTAGCCAGAGAAATTAGATGAAAGAAATTAAAGGAATATGAATAGGAAAAGAAGAACTCAAACTATCCCTATTTGCTGACCTCATGATTCTATATTTAGAAGACCCAAAAAACTTCACCAGAAAACTTCTAGAACTCATAAAGGAATTCAGCAAAGTAGCAGGGTATAAAATTAACACCCATAAATCAATTGTGTTCCTATACATCAGTGATGAATCAACTGAAAGACAAAATAGGAAAACTATCCCATTCACAATAGCCTCAAAAAAAGAAAAATAAAATATTTGAGACTCAATCTAACAAAAGAGGTGACTTTCTTTACATGAAAAGTACAGAGCACTAAAGAAAGAAATTAAAGAAGACCTTAGAAGATGGAAAGGTCTCCCATGTTCTTGGATAGGCAGAATTAATATTGTCAAAATGACCATACTACCAAAAGTGCTATACATATTTAATACAATTCCTATTAAGGTACCACATTCTCCACAGAAATAGAAAAAAACAGTTATGAAATTCATTTGGAAAAATAAGAGGCCCAGAATAGCTAAAGTAATCCTCAGCAAGAAAAGTGAAGCAGGAGGCATCACACTAGACCTTAAATTATACTACAGAGCTATAGTAACAAAAATGCCATGATATCAGCACTAAAGCAGACATGAAGACCAATGGTATAGAATAGAAGACACATAGACAAACGCACATACTTATCTCTTACTAGACAAGGCACCATAAATATACTTTGGAGAAAAGATAGTCACTTGAACAAATGGTGCTGGGAAAATAGAAATCCATCCATTTTATAAAACTTAAAGATGATTTTGGTGGCAGCATTCAACCCAGTGACACTTGGACAGATTAAAGGCAAAAGTTTTGTTACTTATAACTCCACATGAATGAAGGCTGCCAGGAAGCACCACATAGGGTTGTACCTGTGTGCTGAAGCAATAGGGGGCAGTTTATGTATGCAAGTTGGTGAGGTTAGCGCCTATATAGGCTCCCTATATGGGCTATTTTGAGTAATTTCATTTGTATGAAATCACTTCAGGGCAAAGGTGTTACCTTTAGTTTTCTGGTGCATGGTCCTGGAGCTGGAGTATAGTGGAGAGGTCCTGGTAAGGGAAATTATTGAGATGTGGACTTAATTAACTTTTAAGGAAAGGGAGCTTACTATTCTGTAGCCATTGTCTCATAAATGGATCAACTACATTGAAACACATTCACAATATGAAAATCTGTATTACAATCCCAGTCAACTCAGGCATGAATAGACCAAACCGAGACCAAAATAACGGCTAGCTGAGCCCAGTGCAAAGAGCTGACCCACAGAATCATAATCAGAGCTATTATTTAAATCACTGAATTTTAGGGTAGCCAGTTATGGAAGAAGAGCAAAATGATACATTGACCTTCAGAGTATAGAAGTTTGGCACCATTAGGAATATTCAGGAAATTATCTACATGGTCCAAAAAGTAAAGAGAATTCCAAATTTGACTTCAAAGCACAACAATTTAAATATTGTTCCCTCAATATTGGTCCCAATAAATAAATATTGGTCCCTCAAGGAAACTGCTTAGAAGGAGTTGTGAGAGATTTGAATGTGGCAATAGTCAGCATGGAAATAGGTGTTTAAACATTGCAATCACATTACTTTCAAGTCTCGACATATATTTATAATTAGTAATGATATTTTCCTTTTTCTAAATACAATGATGCACTGGCTTAATTTGCCATTCTGAACCAATTTTAAAAAATGAAGAAAAGGAATAATATCAAAGGCTGCAACAAGGCTTAATACAGTGTGAGGGCCCATCAGATATGTTATTAAAGGATCTCTGTCCAGCAAAAGTCTTCTTTTGCTTAAAGCAGCATTGGGACATTTGGATAATACTAAACAATTGCTATTTAAAAATCCACCTGGACTATCACCTAAGATGCCCAGCTGTGGTAAAAAGAATACTGAAATAGAAATCAGGACAAACTGGTTCCAGCTTTGATGTCTCCATGAGTTGTTTGATACTCAACTACTTCCTTCACAGGAATTTGGTTTCTTTATATGTAACTCAGATCACCTAGACTGCTGGTTCCCTAATTTTTGTACCTAAATCAAAGACTCTAGAAACTGCAATTAGTGTACTTTCTGAACACTCCCCGAATTAAGAGAATTTCTTCTTAATACTTGTGTATCCTCAAAGAGCAGAATCAGCAACAAAAGTTTCTGTTTGTATATATAACATATACCTGTGTGTATTTATATATATATCATACATATATATTACATATTGTATATATGAATATATGTATATATTACATGCATAGTTAAATATACATGAAATTATACAGACAAATATAGTCATGTGCTTTATCTCATCAATTTTAAGATGTACACTTTTCTCTGAAATTTGAAAGTGCAACAATAACAATCACAATCACTGATATTAGGAAATAATTATATTGTAAATGTCATTGCTTGCACATGTGTAAATTTGGTCACAGCTGTTCACATAACCAGCAATTCAACTGAATTATAGACATTGTTTTCTCAAGTAAAGCCTCAGTCCTAAGATGAGAATTCATAAGCACAGCAGATCTCAAATAAACATGAAGGGAGAATCATTTCCCCCAAACAAGACACAGATCCCCACAATACTCAGGGGAATAGAAAGAAGGAATAGCTAAGGTATTTAAGATAGATGGCCAGGAGCCTTATATAATTCTCAAGGATGTTGTTCATGTTGTGTTTTGTGAACATTTATGCAAACAACTGATGAATAAGCTTGCTGAAAAATATGATAATGTTGTTAATCCTGATGGACAAATGTGATCCCCTGAAATTTCAGTCAATTTTAAATTCACTTAAGAAGAGGATATGTGTTCTTGCAATTGAAGCAAGAACAAAGGTCAGGCAGCTTGTATAGATGGATGATAGGGTCGGGTAGGGAAGATGGAAGATGAGTCCATCAGGAAGATGAGTCCATTGGGAAGATGGAAGTTGATTCAAAGGGAATAGAATGTTAGTATCTTCAGACACAACCCCCTCACTGGGGGTACTGAAATGCTAATACCACCAGAGCCCTTTCCCCTGCTACAACCCTTGTCAAGGTGACTTGCCTCCAGGGAATTGTTCCTCCAAACAAAGGGCTGTTAAGGAATATGTCGGTGGGCCACTCCCTTCCTGCCTGGACCCCTGGGCACCTTCATCCCTGCCCTTGGTGCACGTTTTGGTGAAGAGTCTCTTTTGGTCTTTGGTCAAGTAGGCAGGATGTGGGGGAGAGGCCATGAGAACAAAGAAATTCTAAAATATATAAAAGGGGCAGGACACCCCCACTTTCTTGGATATCAGCTTCAAATGCATACCCTG
>PVHX01020144.1:0-32683 GCA_004024805.1 Geosciurus inauris
TGTTTCCAGAATTTTTTTCTTCAACAGAGAGGAAATAGCTAGTACTGTTAAGTATATTTGTCTGACATCTTGGGTTTTTACAGTTAAAAATGATTAAATTAGATTTAACATCAACAATGGGATTAATCATAAATATTTTTGCTAGAGGAAATATCTGATTAATTTACAAATCTAGGGTGTTAAAAAATCAACTGCTAAATATGAAATCCATAAGGTAAATATGCTAAATATGAATTCCATAAGGTAATATATATATAAACATGCTAAATATGAATTCTATAAGGTAATATATATATATAAACATTATGTGACTTTTGTAAATGATTAAATCAAAGAGTTTAAGATTGATTTCTTTGTCTTCTTTAAAGCAAAGTTGCAAAGAGTTAAAATTCTAATAGTTATATGAAAATAGTTCATAAATTTTCAGCTGTGTTTTCAATTAAAATACTGTTAATAGCATAAAGAATTTCATCTTATTAAGAGGATTAATTGGAAAAAATCAGAAATTTTATAAAGAAGTTTTTTTTTCCCTAAGGTTAAATATTAATGTGCCAAAGTTTAATACTCTATAGGTTGAAGTGACAAGGATTTCCTAAAACATTAACCTGTTCTTACCTATTCTGAATTTTCTTAAATGTATTTATATATTCAAAGTATACAAATCTTTAAAGTAAAAGGTTTAGAAGAACATTATACCAAGCTGGTGTTCTTCAAATTAATTTTAAAGTAAAAGGTTTGGAATTATAAAAATTATATTTTTTACTTCATGGCTATTATACAAATGAAATATGTTTTTACTCTTGTTAACTTCATTTTATATTGCCTTTGTAAGCTTTATTATCTGTTAATGCCTTACAAAATTACAACTTCCATTATAACAACATGAATTAATTTGAGATAATAGGCCATCATCTATAGGACAGACATGATGTAAGGCTAACTTTCAGCACAAATACTGACCCCAATTAAATAGAATGGGCAAATAACTGAAGATATAGATATTAAAGGTAAACCCCGGTACTCTTAGTATAAAACTAATAAACCTGGCTTGCTGATGTTTAAGACAAAAATTTGGAGACTAAAAAATTAAGGAAAAAAGGGTCTAAGAAAAAAAAATCAATATTTGGCTCATGCCATCTGAGGTCAGCTTGAACCCAGGAACCTAAGGGACTTCTCTAAGGGCTTTGTGACTCTGGACCACATGACTTCCCATTCAGGGAAATCAGTGAGAACCTGGAGAATGGAAAGCTGACCTGTGCACATGCTGCAAAGAGGTGGGTCATTGGAGAAGAAGACATCTCTGAGGCTTCCAAGGGAAGCCACAATCAAAGAAACCCTGACTCATCCTGGCAGATGGCACTAAGAGACCTAAGAATCTGCTCACAAATTCCTAAGAGTGACCCCCCCTGAGGGAACTCAACTGACTCTTAACACTAGATAGGAGCAAGGTCAATTTGGCCAGCTTGATTTTAAACACTTGGGAAAAGCAGTTATAACCAAAGTACAGCCATACCTGGGCATTTAAAAGAACAGACAATAATAGTTCTTTTAATGGAATTAAAACATATGTCAGCCCCACAGTCCTGGTGCCCTCCAAATTCTGAGGCATTTTTTCTTTTCAATGCTTATATTTACCCCAGCCTACCAAAATTTGGACTGTCCCACTTCACAAATTGACATTTTACCTAACAACCAAAGCCTACCCATTCCAATAACAGAACACACCAGATGTAGGAGAACCCTCCAAATTATTCCCTTACCCATAGGGCTGAAGATACCTGCTTGGATTGGCAGAACAGGTTATTGAAGACATCCAACAGGTTGCCAACTTAGTTCTGACTTAAAATCAATTAGACTCCCTGGCATCTGTTGTTTTACAAAACTAGTCAGGGAGGAATGCTGTTTCTATGTAAACCAATTGGGAGTGGTAAGAGACAAGTTTGGCTCCAGGGCCACCTGGAACAGTGGACACAAGCACTAGCTAATTCCTGATAGTCCTTCCATAGGTTCTTTTGCGGTGATGGGCATCCCAAATCTTATAACTATGGGTCAAGATATGCATGTATTGACAAAGAAAATACTCGTGTTTGGATTCTAGGTCGTAATATCAACCTTACCATGGAAGAGGGGATGATGGGAAAAGTGAAATGGCTACTATTGGATTCAATGGGAATCCTGTTCCCACAGATGAAAGTGTCAATGCCTCCAACATGGAAAGCACAACCCATGCCTTTATTAAGTATAATGGGTAGGTCAGGAAAATAACAGAGATGAATAAAGAGTAGTTAAGAATGTGTTAGCCAGGCACGGTGGCACAAGCCTGTAATCCCATCACTTTGGGAGGCTGAAACAGGAGAATCGCAAGTTCAAAGCCAGCCTCAGCAACTGTGAAGCGCCAAGCAACTCAGTGAGACCATGTCTCTACATAAAACACAAAATAGGGCTGGGGATGTGGCTCAGTGGTTGAGTGCCCCTGAGTTCAATCTCTAGTACCAAAAAAAAATGTGTTAAAGTTACAATCTCAGGTTCTGTACATGGCTAATGCAAAAACACCTATTTTCTTTTTCTTTTTCTTTTTTTTTAAAATTGTACTGGGGATTGAACTCAGGGGTACTCAACCACTGAATCACATCCTCAGCCCTATTTTGTGTTTTATGTAGAGACAGGATCTCACTGAGTTGCTTAGCACTTCGCTGTTGCTGAGGCTGGCTTTGAACTCAGGATTCTGCTGTCTCAGCCTCCCAAAGTGCTAGGATTATAAACATGTGCCACCATGCCTGGATGAGCACCTACTTTTGATAATGAAAATATTTAGAGAAATTTTGCTGTGAAAGGATTTCTTCCCTTAAACCTTTTAAATACTTTTATACACATGTAGCTGGGTTACTAGGTACTGTTAATTTTATTTTTTTCTTGTTTTGCCTAGCATGTCAAGAAAAATGGAGATGATTAAAGCGTCAAGAAAAAATCATCCCAAAATTAATTACAGTTGCTATGTTTCAAAGTACTCAATCTCCTGAGATCATGGAGAGTGCACTCTAAATCTGAGTGAGGCATGATGACCCTTGATTAAGGAGAAAAATACAGCCCCAATTGTACTACCTGCTACGCACTTTAGGTTTATATTTCCTGGCATTTTAGAAGAACATATCCTGTTTTGTCACTTTTTCCTAGAACTAGCAAACCAGTTAATTTACATCTTTCTCATTGTCACCTTCCTTCTCTATATCCTTAATTTTATATGTAAATAGCTTCTTAGAAAGATACCTGTTTAGTTCAAACCATGTTCCAGGAACAATTCAAAGCCAAGCTCCTCCTAAACTCACAATTTAATGCTCTGAAACCACAAAAAGGATACTTCATTTACAATGACATTTAGACTCCTTCCACATACACTCCTCTTCAGCCTCTACTCTGTGATGTGCGTATTCTCTCCCAGAATTATGAAATGGTAGGGTCTCCCTACTTTTCCCTTTCTCAGCAGGAAGCAGCCAAATGTAATGCCAATACCCCTTTTTATTATCTCCTTTCAAATCTTGAATGAAGGATATGGAAAACAACAACACCCAAGGTAAAAGGGGGACCAGAAACTCCCAGGGAGAAAAGGAGGACAATGTGTCCCAGGGAGAGAAGAAAAATAATTGGTTCTGGACTTTCACCATTTCCCATCAACAATAGGCTTTGAACATTCACAACTGTTCCCACTGACTGCCAAACCAATGCATTCTGCTATGATTTATGTCTCATTTAAACCGTATAAAAATCAGACCACTCTTCTAGCCAGTTGCCATATATTCTCCTGAAAATGTGCCCTTTCACTGCTTCATAATAAAAAGCATTGCTGATCCATTCAGTTCTGTCCTAATTTCAGTTATTTATGTGTATAGTCATACACACACACACACACACACATACACATTTGTTAGCAAACTTTATATTTTCATATGTTTTGTATTTCTTTTTAGCATCTTTTCCTTTACCTGAAGCAGTCCCTTTGGTATCCTTTTTTTTTTTTTTAGTTGTCAATGGACCTTTACTTTATTTATTTATATGTGGTGCTGAGAATTGAACCCAGTGCCTCACACATGATAGGCAAGCACTCTACCACTAAGGCACAGTCCAAGCCCCGCTTTGGCATTTCTTTTAATTAGGACTAATTGTGATGAAAACACTCAGCAATTTTTTTTAGAAAATTTTTGATTCTCCTTCAACTTTGAAAACAATTTTGGTGAGTATTATATGTTGCATAGCTATACATTCTTTCAGTAGTTTGAATACATCATTCTACTCCTTATCATCTGCAAAATTTCTTCTGTGAATCACACTGACAGGCTTATGAATTCAACTGGGGGTGTGTGATGAGTCATTTTTCTCTTGCTCCTTTCTTTTTTCCATAAATTTTTGATTCATTATAGTTGTACATAATAATGAGATCCATTGTTACATATTTGTACATGCACATAATGTAACAATGTAATTTGGCAAATATCTCTTGCTGCATTCAAAAGACCATTTTGCTTTTATTTTTAACAAGTTGACTATGTAATATATCTTAGTGTATAATTTAGTGGATTTTCATGTTAAGGATCTTTTGAACTTCATAAATCTGCACATCTGCTTATTCCCTAGCATTGAGAATTTCTTGCCTTTGAAGCTATTCTTTGTAATTGTTTTTTTCTCACATTCTACCCTTTCTGGGACTTCCATAATGCATAATGGTTTTATACTGGATAAGACTTTCATCCATTAGCCTAGCAAGGGATATTTGTAACCTGTCAAACTTTTCTGTGTATGTATTCTCCATACACATGTGCATATATTGTTAATAAAAACTATTTTATAATTATTTTTATTCAGAAGATCTAAATCTATTTCTCTTTTGCTATCTCCTATATTGTGGTTCCTCTGAAACTGTATAATTCTACTCAGCTCATTTGTATTGAATGACCCCCAGGCATCTATTATATGCTATTCCCATAAGCTCTCCATGACAGGTGAAATGAAAGTTAGCACCTCAGGAAGACTGCTTACAATAAAAAATAAAGTTATAATGGTGAATGAACAGTTCACTTTTCTTTTTCTCTCCAGTTTAGAATTTGGGATCAGGTAATTTCTTCCTAATAATGTGGTCCTGAGCCAAGGGAAATGACTATGGCAAGGAGTTAATTTCCAAGGTAGAAATGGTATAAATTTCAGTCTTAAAAATGGAAAAAATATGGCAAAGTGTTATAGCTTACACAGACAAGCAGAAAGCAAAAGGTATAAAATTTCCCTTCCTTTACCATTTTTTTTCTATTAAGGCCCTCAGTGAATTGGATGGTGCCCATCAACAGTGAAGATGGCAGTCTAATTTCTTGAGTTTGATAATATCAATGATATTCTCATCCAGAATCACTCTTGGGGTCACTAGAAATGTTTACCTGAGACGCTACCTGTATATGGAAAGCAAGCTCTTTGGGAGGTATTTGACTTGCAAATAATCATCTCTAGTCTGTATTTTGTCTTTCATTCTCTTAGTAGCATTATTCATAGAGCTTGTTTTTAATTTTGATGAAGTTAATTTATCAAATTTATTCTATGGATTGTACATTTGGTGTTATGTTTAAGAATTCTTTATGTGGTTTTTGCATACCAGCAGGAGCTCCAGAGGGCCCAAATCTGCCATGAGAAAAATCCATGGGTGTCTAGCCAAAGGGAGACAAGGGACGGCTACCTCTAGCCACTGGGGAGCCCAAATTCAGGGCAAGAGTCACTCCAGAGACACTACTGCTAGGTATCCCCAACCTGGGCCTGCCTTACTTCCACTCTAGAGTTCCTGCAGACCAGCAGGAGCCACAGAGGGCCCAAATCTGCCCTGAGGAAACTCCACGGGTGTCCAGCCAAAGGGAGACCAGGGACTGCCAGCCGCTAGCCACTGGGGAGCCCAAACTTAGGGTAAGAGTCACCGCAGAGACCCCAGCATGAGGTGGCCCCTCCCAACTGTGGCTTTGGTCCACCCCAGTTCTACTACAGAGTTCCTGCGGAACAGCAAGAGCCACAGAGGGCCAAATCCACCCTCAGGAAACTCCACAGGTGTCCAACCAAGAGTTGACCAAAGACTGATAGCTACCAGCCACAGAGGAAGGCACACCCAGAGTACAAGTCACCTGCAGAGATCCCAGCATGAAGAGGCCCCACCAAAATGCGCTCCGGGCCTGCCTCAGTTCCACTCCAGAGTTCCTGTGGTCAGGCAAGACAGAGGCCAAAAACCACCCTTAGGGAGTGCCGGGGGTGCCCAGCTGAAGGCAGACCAGAGCCTGCTAGCCTATAGCACCAGGGGAGCTCACATTCACGGTAAGGGTCACACACAGACTCTCCTGATTGTGACCCTGCCTAAGTGACACCTGGGCTCACCTCCAGTTCCACTCCAGAGTTCCTGTTCACCAGCAGGAGGGAAAGAGAGGGGCAAAACAGCCCTCAGGGGCCACCTCAGTAGCCCAGTCAAGGCCACTCCCAATGCCCTCAATAGGTAACTCCACTATCACCACCACCAACTTTAGTGACATTAGTGCCCATCTGGGGACACTGGAAGAACAGAAGTAGCTCAAAGGTGAGACACAGGTAATCTGGACTGTCATTACAAGACTATAGGATAGAAGCCACAATACTTCAGATTGGTATTTCAAGAAAGGAAGATACACAATCACCATGACAAAACAAGGGAAGAAAGTGTCCCAAATAAACCTTGATACCACTGTAACAGAATCCATTGAAAACACAGTTGATGAAATGTCAGAGAAAGAAATCAGAATGTACATAATTAAAATGATCAGCAAACTAAAGAATGGCATAAGTGAGAAATTACAGGCAAAAATTGATCAATCCAACAAAGAAATAGGAGAGCAAAAAAATGCAACCATTCATCATTCTAACAAAGATAAGAAAGCAATAACAAGTAGCAAAAGATTACTTTAAGAAAGAGCTAGGGATCATGGAAAAAAATAATAAATTCTTGAAATGAAGGAAACAATAAGCATAATAAAAAACTCAATAGAAATTATCACCAGCAGACTAGATCACCTGGAAGACAGAACCTTAGACAATGAAGACAAGATATACAATCTTGAAAATAAACTTGACCATACAGTAAAGATGGTAAATATTCATGAACAGAACATAAAGAAATATGGGACAGCCTCAAAAGACCAAGTCTAACATTTACTGGGATAGAAGGTGCAGAATTTCAAACCAAAGAACTGCACAATCTCTTCAATAAAATAATGTCCCAAAATTTCCCAAATATGAAAAATGAAGTGGGAAATCAAATACAAGAGGCTTACAGGACACCAAATGTATTAAATTTCAACAAATCTACACCAAGGGACATTATAATTAAAATGCCCAACATACAGAATAAGGATAGAATTTCAAAGGCCACAAGAGAGAGGAACCAGATTACATATGAAGGGAGACAAATTCAGATCTCAGCAGATTTTTCAACCCAGACCCTAAAAGCCAGGAGATCATGGAAGAACATATTCCAAGCCCTGAAAGACAATGGATGTCAACAAGAATCATATATCCAGCAAAACTGAGCTTCAGATTTCACGATGAAATAAAAACCTTCCATATTAAAAAAAAAAAAAGTTAAAAGAAGTTACTGCAAGAAAGCCTACTCTACATAGTATTCTTGGCAAAATATTCCATGAGGAGGAAATGATAACCACCAATGAAAATTTACACAGAGAGGAACTACAATAAAGGAAAGACCATTCAAAAGAAAAAACTACTCAAGTAAAAACCAAAAACAATCCAAAATCACCAGAATTACAAATCATATTTCAATAATAACCCTGAATGTAAATGGCCAAAATGCACCAATTAAAACACATAAACTGACAGACTGGATTAAGAAAAAAGGCCCAACAATATACTGTCTTCAAGAGACTCATCTCACAGGAAAAGACATCCACAGACTGAAAGTGAAAGGGTGGGAAAAAACATATCACGCACATGGATCCTGCAAACAAGCAGGAGTTTCCATCCTCATATCAAATAAAGTGGACTTCAAACCAAAGATGGTGAAAATAGATAAAAAGGTCATTTCATACTTCTTAAGGGAATCATACATCAACAAGACATAACAATCATATATATCTATACCCAAAATAATGGGGCTTCTAAGTATATCAAACAAATCCTTTTCAAATACAAGAATCAAATAGATCACAACACAATAATGCTTGGAGACTTTAACACAGCTCTCTCACCATTGTATAGATCTTCCAAACAAAAACTTAATAAAGAAACCTAGATCATGATGAAACTATCAATAATTTATACTTAACAGATATATATAGAGTGTTCCATCCATCAATGAGCAAATACACTTTTTTCTCAGCAGCACATGGATCCTCTTCCAAAATAGCTCATATGTTGTGTCACAAAGCCAGTCTTAGCAAATACAAAGAAACAGAGATTCTACCCTGCATCCTATTTGACCACAATGGAATAAAATTGCAAATCAATGACAGATTAAAAAACAGAAACTACTCCATCATGAGGAAACTAAATACTATGCTATTGAATGATGCATGGATAACAGAAGACATCAGGAAAGATAAAAAATTCTTAGAGACAAATGAAAACTCTGATACAACATATCAAAATCTCTGGGATGCCACAAATGCAGTGCTAAGAGGAAAGTTTATAGCACTAAACTCATTTATTAGAAGAAGTAAAAGTCAACAAATAAATGAATTGACTCTTCATCTCAAAGTCTTAGAAAAAGAAGAACAAATTAACACCAAAAGAAGTAGAAGACAAGAAATAGTCAACATTAGGGCTGAAATCAATGAAATTGAAACAAAAGAAACAATTTAAAAAATTTACCAAACAAAAAGCTGGTTCTTTGAAAAAATAAACAAAATTGACAAACACGTGGCCACCTTAACAAAAAGAAGGAGGGAGAAAACCCAAATTACTAAAATTTGTGATGAAAAAGGAAATATCATGACAGACACTACTGAAATACAGAGGATAATTAGAAACTATTTTGAAAATTTACACTACAGTAAAACAGAAAACCCTGATGACACCGACAAAGTTCTAGAGGCATATGACCTACCCAAACTGAACCAAGAGGACATACACAACTTAAACAGATCAATTTCGAGCAAAGAAATAGAAGATACCATCAAGAGCCTGCCAACCAAGAAAAGCCCAGGTCCAGATGGATTCTTAGCTGAGTTCTACAAGACCTTCAAAGAAGAATTAATACTAACACTTCTCATACTATTTCATGAAATAGAAAAAGAGGGAACCCTTCCAAACTCATTCTATGAGGCAAGTATCACCCTGATTCCAAAACCAGGCAGAGACATATCAAAGAAAGAAAACTTCAGATCAATATCCCTGATGAACATAGATGCAAAAATTCTTAATAAAATTCTGGCAAATCGCATACAAAAACATATCAAAAAATTAGTGCACCATGATCAAGTGGGGTTCATTCCAGGGATGCAAGATTGGTTCAACATACGGAAATCAATTAACATAATCCATCACATCAATAGACTTAAAGATAAGAATCATATGATTTTATCAATCGATGCGGAGAAGGCCTTTGACAAAATAAAACACCATGTCATGCTTAAAACACTAGAAAATCTTGGGATAGTAGGAACATACCTGAACTTTGTAAAAGCTATCTATGCTAAACCCAAGGCCAACATTATCCTAAATGGAGAAAAATTGGAATAATTCGCTCTGAAAATGGGAACTAGACATGGATTCCCTATCTCACCACTGCTATTCAACATAGTCCTTGAAAAACTAGCCAGAGCAATTAGACTGATGAAAGAAATTAAAGGGATATGAAATGGAAAAGAATAACTCAAATTATTATTATTTGTAGATGGCATGATTCTATACTTAGAGGATCCAAAAAATTCTACCACAAAACTTCTAGAATTAATAAATAATTTCAGCAAAGTAGTGGGATATAAAACCAACACCCACAAGTCAATTGTATTTCTATACATCAGTGATATACCCTCTGAAAGAGAAATTAGGAAAACTATCTCATTCAAAATAGCCTCCAAAAAAATAAAATACTTGGGAATCAATTTAACAAAAGAGGTGAAAGACCTCTACAATGCAAACTACAAGACACTGAAGAAAGAAATTGAAGAAGACCTTAGAAGATGGAATAATCTCCCATGTTCCTGGATAAGCACAATCAGTATTGTCAAAATGGCCATACTATCCAAAGCGCTATATAGATTCAATCAGTCCCAATTAAAATCCCAACATCACTTCTTATAGAAATAGAAAAGGCAATTATGAAATTCATTTGGAAGAATAAGAGACCCAGAATAGGCAAAGCAATCCTTATTAAGAAGAGTGAAGCAGGAAGCATCACAATAACAGATCTTAAATTATACTACAAAGCTATAGTAAGAAAAATGGCATGGCACTGGCACCAAAATAGACATGTAGACCAGTGATATAGAATAGAAGACACAGAGATGAACCTACTTACATAGAGTTACCTTATACTAGAGGAAGGAGCCAAACACGTACACTGGAGAAAAGATAGCCTCTTTAACAAATGGTGCTGGGATAACTGGAAATCCATATGCAGCAAAATGAAACTAAACCCCTATCTCTCACCGTGCACAAAATTCAACTCAAAGTGGATTAAGAACCTGGGAATCAGAGCAGAGTCCCAACGCCTAATAGAAGAAACAATAGGCCCAAATATTCATCATGTTGGATTAGGACCATACTTCCTTAACAAGACTCCTATAGCAAAAGAAATAAAATCAAGAATCAACAAATGGGATGGATTCAAACTAAAAAGCTTCTTCTTGGCAAAAGAAACAATCAATGAAGTGAACAGAGAGCCGACATTCTGGGAATAAATTTTTGCCACACACACACCCGATAGAGCACTAATCTCCAGGATATATAAAGAATTCAAAAAACTTATCACCAAAAAAACTAACAACCCAATCAATAAATGGCCAAAGAGCTGAACACAATCTTCACAGAAGAAGATATACAATCGATCAGCAGACAGATGAAAAAATGTTCAACATCTCTAGCAATCAGAGAAATGCAAATCAAAACTACTCTAAGATTTCATCTCATGCCAGTCTGAATGGCAATTATCAAGAATACAAACAATAAGTGTTGGTGAGGTTGTGGGGAAAAAGGCATGCTCATACATTGCTGGTGGAACTGCAAATTGGTACAACCAATCTGGAAAGCATTATGGAGATTCCTTAGAAAGCTTGGAATGGAACCACCATTTGAGTCTGCTATCCTACTCCTTGATCTATACCCAGAAGACTTAAAAACAGCATACTACAGTGACGCAGCCACTTCAATGTTTATAGCAGCTCAGTTCACAATAGCTAAACTGTGTAACCAACCTAGATGCCCTTCGATAGATGAATGGAGAAAGAAAGTGTGGTATATATACACCATGGAATATTACTCAGCAATAAAAGAGATTAAAATTATGGCATTTGCAGGTAAATGGATGGAGTTGGAGAGTATCATGCTAAGTGAAGTAAGCCAATCTCAGAAAACCAAATGCCAAATGTATCGTTGATAAGTGAGTGCTGATTCATAATGTGGGGAAGGATATGGGAACAATGGAGGAACTCTGTTCACAGGGGTGTAAGGGGGGAGGGGACATGGGGACAGTAAAGGTGGTGGAATATGATGGTCATCATAGCCCTAACTTTATGTATAACTGCATGTATGTTGTGATTCTATATCACTTACAACCAGAGAAACGAAATGTTATCTTCCATCTGTGTACAATGAATCAAATTGCACTCTGTTATCATGTAAGCCTAAATAGAACAAATAAATAAATTAAATATGAAAAAAGATGATAAGAATGTTTTAGGCACAGAAATGCAGTCTTTGACTCCGTTGGCACCTTAAAATATGCTTCTCTTCTAGAATTGCAAAAGTTCATGAAATTATATTATAAATTAATTTCTACTGGATAGTTTCAATCTCCCAAATTTTATCATGATCTCTTTAGATTTTCATTAAGAGATAGACTTGTCCCACTAGAAATAATAATGAACAATAGAAAAGAAGATATTCTGATGTGATCAAAATAAGGATCATGCAAATAGAAAATAAAGAATTCTTTATGTAACTAAATAATAGAAATTTCTTCTAAGTATTCTAGAAATTTTATATTGTATATTTTATACATAAATGTATTTATGATCCACTTGGGCCAATTGGATATATATATATATATATATATATATATATATATATATATATATATATATGGTATTTGTCTTAGATAAATATTGGGGTTTTTATTGTTCCTGTTTTTGTAAATTTATATCAGAGTGTCCCAGTATACTTTGGTGAAAAGGTTTTCTTTATATAAATTGAGTCCAAATATAAACAGAACATTTTTGTATGTCTATTTCTGTACTACATTATGTAACATTTGTATATACATGTCTATATCTTTACCAAGCACACATTTATTGATTCCTTTAGCTGGTATGTTAGTATTAAAATTAATGCAAACAATTTAATTGTCTTCCTTTTCAAAATTTTATTGGCTACTGCTATAGAGTAAATGTGTCCCTGTCCAACTTCATATGTTGAGATCTGAGCCTTCTGGAATAGATTAGCTAGGTATTTTTTCTATTAACTTTTTTAGATAAAAATTTGGCTGGGCCTGTGACTCTATTTGAAGCCCTTCTTGGCCTAATTCAGTTTATTGTGGTTGTACAACTGAGGCTAATATTTCCTACACTCTGACATCTATTTCTTACAATCATGATCCCTCTGCAATATTAAAATTTATTTTTCCAAGGCAAGAAAGAGAGTGATTTGAATCTTTATATTCTCTGTAAAAAAATCTACTCTTATCTATTAGGATCACTCAGAATAATGTTCACTTGTATTAATATAAGTTCTCCAGGTTATATATTATATTACATCAGCAAAATACTTTCTCACTTATCATATAAGTTACACAAATTGTGGGAATGATATCTAATCATTGCTAACACTCCAGAGCAAACAATTATAGAGTCTTTCTACCACTGAGGTGAATCTTGAGGCCTATGTTAAAATTCTGAATAAAGTTCCCTCTTTTAGATTGAGTAACTAGTCATCTACTACTGGTTTTCTGATGTTTATATGATAAGTGAATATTTTGTCATGAATGGAATTATTATGTGTATGTTTGTGGTGACTGGATATGGTCATGTTAGTTATTTTCTTTATTCTGTTAATATGATCAAATGCATTAACTTTCAAATGCTAAACCTACATGAATCTCACTTGGTTGTGGTATTTTATCCCTGCCTCTATATTGTAAGATTAAATTCACTTGTACTATTTGAGGATTTGTACACTTATATTTTCATGAGGGTCTGTGGATATATTTTCTTTTAATGATTTGTTTTTAGCATAAAGAAAATGCTTGTCTAATATGATGATTTAAAAATAATCCTTTCTTTTTTTATAATGGAGGAAATACTGTGGAATTGTCAATTCTTCTTTAATCTTTTGTAGATTTCTAGAGTGTAACAACCTTTCCCTGTGGATTTATTTTCCGTGAGGATTTAAATGTTGAATTCAATGATGATGTTGGCATTGGATTTAGCATATATAGCTTTTATAATATTGAGGTATGTTCCTACTATTCCAAGTTTGCCTGTGGTTTTGAGCATGAATGGGGTTCTGTATTTTTGTCAAATGCTTCTTCTACATCTATTGAGATGATCAAGTGATCCTTGTCTTTATGTCTATTGATGTGATGGTTTACATTTATTGATTTCCATATATTGAAACAATCTTGCAGCCCTAGGATTAATCCCACTTGATTGTGGCACACTATCTTTTTTATATGTTTTTTAATTGCCAGAAATGTATTGAGAGTTTTGCATATATATTCATCTGAAGTTTTCTTTCCTTAATGTGCCTTTCTCTACTTTTGGTATCAGAGTAATAACTAGCTTCATAGAATTAGTTCACAAGGGTTCCCTCATCTTCTATTCCATGGAAAAATTCGAAGAGTATTGCTGTTAATTCTTCTTTGAAGTTCTTTTAGAACTCGGGTGAGAATCCATCTGGTTCTGGGCTTTTCTTAATTGGCAGGCTTTTAATGTTGTCTTCTATTTCATTGTTTGAAATTGATCTTTTTAAATGGTGTATGTCCTCCTGACTCAGTATGGGTAAATT
The DNA here is from genome assembly GCA_004024805.1 of Geosciurus inauris. NCBI lineage: Eukaryota > Metazoa > Chordata > Mammalia > Rodentia > Sciuridae > Geosciurus > Geosciurus inauris. The sequence continues at coordinate 14,224 of PVHX01020144.1, forward strand.
GTATGTCTACAGAAATTTGCTGATGACCCTGATATTTTCTATTTTGTTGGAGTATAAATTTTCAAAATAGTTTCTGATTATTTTTTATATTTCAGTAGTGCCCATCATAATATTTCTTATATGCATTCCTATACATCAGTGATGAATCAACTGAAAGAAAAATTAGGAAAACTACCCCATTCACAATAGCCTTAAAAATGAAATATTTGGGAATCAATTTAACAAAAGAGGTAAAAAACCTCTACAATGAAAACTACACAACAGTAAAAAAGAAATTGAAAAAGACCTTAGAAGATAGAAAGATCTTACATCCTCTTAGATAGGCAGAATTAACATTGTCAAAATGGCCATAGTACTGAAAATGTTATACAGATTTATTGAAATTCTTATTAAAATCCAAATTACATTGTTTATGGAACTAGAACAGGCAATCATGAAATTCATTCAGAAAATTAGGAGATCTAGAATAGCCAAAGCAATCTTTAGCAAGAATAGTGAAGCAGAGGCATCACAATACCAGACCTTAAATTACACTACAAAGCCATAGTAACAAAAGTGGCATGGTATTGACACCAAAACAAACATGTAGACCAATGGTACAGAATACAAGACACAGAGACAAACCCACAAAAATACAGTTATGTCATTCCTAGATAAAGTTGCCAAAAACAGACATTGGAGAAAAGAAAACCTCTTAAAGAAATGGTTCTAAGAAAACTGGAAATTCACATGTAGCAAAATGAAGTTAAACTTCTATATCTCACCATGCACAAAACTCAACTGAAAGTGAATCAAGCACTTGGACATGAGAGCAGAAATTCTGTACCTATTAGAAGATAAAGTATGCCCAAATCTCCACCATGTCACCTTAGGAACTGACTTTGTTAACATGACCTCTAAGGCAGAAGAAGTAAAATAGAAGAAGTAAAATTGAGAATCAATAAATGGGATGGAATCAAACTAAAAACCTTCTTAACAGCAAAGTAAACAGTGAATAATGTAAAGAGAGAGACTAAAGAATGGGAGAAAATCTTTACCACATGCACATCAACTAAAGCACTAATCTCCAGGATATATAAGGAACTCAAGAAACTTAACAAAAAATCTCAAATAATCCTATCGATGAATGGACTAAGGATCTGAGCAGACATATGACAGAGGAAGAAATACAATTGGCCAACAAATACATGGAAAAATGTTTAACATCCCTGGCAAGTAGGGAAATTTAAATCAAAACAACACTGTGATTTAATGCCAGGAAGTTTAAGTTTTATAAAATTGGGAGCTCTGATGTTTGGAGCATATGTTTTTAGAATAATTTCAACTTACTGCTGGATTGCCACCTTAATCAACATATTATAAACGTCATTCCCTTTTCTGACCAATTTTGGCTTTACAGTCTCTTTTCTTCAGATATTAGTATAGCTACTCTTGCTTGCCTTTTGATTCTCTGTGATCAGAATATTGCTCTCTATCTTTTCATTTTTAGTTTCTTTAATTCCTTGTTGGTAAAGTGAGTTTGTATCAGAAAGCAATTTGATCTTATTTCTTTCCTTCTTTTATCCAATTAGCCAGAATTTTAATTGTAGCATCCTGACAATATCCATTTAGGGTTATTATTTAAGAATATGTATCTGCTTCTATTGTTTTGTTGTTTTTTCCTTGGGTTGGTTTGAGTAATCTATATTTGTTTTTTTCTCCCTTATTCATTTTAGAGATCTGATAATTTACTGAAATGGTCATGATTAATTCTTTCAAAATTCTCATTTGCTTATCTGTTCTTTTAAAGAGAATAATTATTTGCAATTCTCTAAAGTCATGTTTAGCTCACTTCACCATCTGAATATAATGTTTTTTTGTTTTTTTGTTTTTGTTTTTCTTGTACTGGAGATTGAACTCAGGGGCACTCGACCACTGAGCCACATCCCCAGCCCTATTTTGTGTTTTATGTAGAGACAGAGTCTCACTGAGTTGCTTAGCACCTCACCATTGCTGAGGCTGGCATTGAACTCGCGATTCTCCTGTCTCAAGGCTTCCCTAAGTGCTGGGATTACAGACTTGCACCAACACGTGTGGCTTAATGTTTCTTTGAATATGCTCTTTAATGCTGATTTAGTGGTCACAAATTTTTTTGCTTACACTTATCTTGGAAATCTTTATATCTTCTATTCTGAAGCATACTTTTTCTTGGCATTATTTCATGGAAATAAATTTCTTTCAGGATTTAAAATATATCATTGCATGCACTCTTGGCAATTAAAGTTTCTGATGGGAAATCTGCCATCATTCTGATGAGTTATTTTATGTTTTTATTAGTGTGTTACAGTTACACATAAAGGTGAGGTTAATTTTGACATATTTTGTTAACATAATTTGCTCTATTTTAGTCTCTAGTACTTCTCATTTCCCTCTCCTCTTGTCACCCCCTAATTCTCTTCCTCTAAATTTCTTGTTTTTCTTCAGTTTTTTTATTGTTATTTTAATTGGTACATTGGAGTTATACACAGATTTGAGCTGGGCACACTGGTACAGACCTGTAATCCCAGCAACTCTGAAGACTGAGACAGGAGGATCATAATTTTGAGGCTAGCCTCAGAAATATAGAGAGAACCTAAGCAAAATAATGAAATCTTGTCTCAAAAAATATATATATATAGATTATGATTATATATATATGATTATGATTATATATATAATTTGATTATGATACACTGATATATATACATAGTATAGTCAATTTTCTTGTAGTTCCTCCCCATTCCCAAGCCTCCTTCATTATCCTCTTTCTCTCATTTTTACTTTCATGAGATCCTCTTCTTAATTCCATATTTCTATACAGCTTCCACATATGAGAAAATAAAATGACCCCTTACTTTCTGAATCTGGTTTATTTCACTTAGCTTAATATTATTCAGTTATTCCATTTACTAGCAAATGACATAATTTCATTCTTTATGGATGAATGAAACTCCATGTTGTATATAAGCCAAAGTTTCTTTATCCATTCTTCTGTTGACCAACACCCAGGCTAGTTTCCTAATTTGGCTACTGTGAATTTCACTGCTATCAACATTGGTATACATATATCTCTTTGGTGTGCTGATTTAGTTCTTCTTGATAAGTACAAAGAAATGTGATAGCCGAGTCATATTCTTATTTCTATCCCAGTCTTCTGAGGAATCTACAATCTGCTTTCCAAAGTGGTTGTACTTATTTGCGGTCCCACCAACAATGCGTTAATATTCATTTCCCCTCACATCCTTGCCAGTAATTATTATTTATTAATATACAAGATGATTGTCATTCTCTATGGAATGAGATGAAATCTCTATACAGTTTTATTTAAATTTTCTAGCTTGCTAAGGATGATAAACATTTATTTTTAAAGATTTGTTGGTCAAATATATATATTTTTTATTTTTTAAATTTGTACTTTTTAGATATACACCACAGTAGAGTGTTTATTACTTCTTTTGAGAAATGTCTATTTAGATCATTTTTTATGTTTATTTTCTGTTATTTGTTCTTGTTTTGATGTGAAGTTTTTTGTGTTATTTATATATTCTGGATATTAATACCATATCTGAGAGTAACTGCCAAAGATTTTCTACCATTATGTAGGCTCCCTCTTCACACTCTTAAATGTTTCCTGTTTTTCATACACTCTTTTATTTGAAGCCATCCATGTATTGATCCTTGGTTTTATTTCTTGCACTTTGAGTCTTTTTAAGAAAGTCAGGGCTGGTGTTGTAGCTCAGTGGTAGAGTGCTTGCCTAGTACATGTGAGGCACTGGGTTTGATTCTCAGCACCACATAAAAATAAATAAATAAAATAAATGTATTGTGTCCATCCACAGCTAAAAATGCTTTTTAAAAAAGAAAATCAGTGGGAGCTGGGATTGTGGCTCAGTGGTAGAGCACTTGCCTCGCATGTGTGAGGCACTGGGTTTGATCCTCAGCATCACATATAAATAAATTAGTAAATAAAGGTCCATTAACAACTAAAAATTTTTAAAAAAAGAAAGTCAGTGCCTGCACTAATAATGTTGAAATGTTGAGTCTGTATTTTTTCTAGCAGATTCATTGTTTCTAGTGTAATTCCTGGGTCTTTAAATTTGACTTTGCTCTTCTCTTTCAAATTTTAATATTCTCTTTTTAGTTATCTACATTTGACAGTATAATTATAAGATGCTGGAGTGTTGAGTCTATTTTTTTTTCTAGCAGATTCTTTGTTTCTAGTGTAATTCCTGGGTCTTTAAATTTGATTTTGCTCTTCTCTTTCAGATTTTGATATACTTTTTTTTTAGTTATCTACATTTGACAGTATAATTATAAGATGCTATGGAAAGTAACTTTTCTGGTTATGTCTATTTGGGGTAACAAATGCCTCTTGTACATGAATGTCCATGTTTTCCAAAGATTTGGGATATGTTTTGCTATTATTTTATTTAATAGATATTTATATCATTAAACTGTATCTTAACTCCTTTGTCTAATCCTATAACTTGTAAGTTTGTTCTTTTAATGATGATGTGGAGATCTTCTATGTTCTATACAGTTTCTTATTTCTTTTTCTTTATTATTACTTAAATGTGATGGTTAATACACCAAGCTGTGATATTTTTCCTTCTTGTGGTCTAGGCTGTTGATGAGGCATTCAACTGAATTCTTCTTTGACCTAATGAAGTTTTCTTCTTTAGGATTCTGTTTCTTTTTCAGAATCTTTATGTCTTTATTGAATTGTTGATTCATATCTTACATTTTTCCTTAATTTATTCAGCTATTTATTTGAATATTTTTATAAGTCTATTGATCATTCTAAAACTTAATCTTTTGAAATATTTGTATTTCATTTCATCCACTTTGATATTTCTGAACTCAACTTCTAGAGAGTCTTGATGTTGAAGAAGTCATTTTGTTTTGGTTTTTTTTTCATATTTCTTATGTTTCTATATTGAGATCTGTTTGTTATGTTTCTATGTTAAATCTATTGGGATACAACTTTCTTCAATTTCTATGTGAAGCCTGTTTCTTTTTCATTCTTTTCCTCTTTTTCTTTTTCTTTATTTCTTTTCTTCTTCTCTTCTCTATTTTATTTTTTGTGTGTGTGTTTGTGTGTATGATGTGCGTGTGTATACCAGGGATTGAATTCAGGGGCACTCAGAACACTGAGCCGCATCCTCAGCCCTATTTAGTAATTTATTTAGAGGCAAAGTCTCAATAAGTTGCTTTGCTGAGGCTGCCTTTGAACTTGCAATCCTCCCGCTCCAGCCTTCTGAGCCGTTGAGATTACAGGCCATGCCTAGCTAAGTGAAACCCTTTCATTGAACAATCTTCTCTCAATGAAGTGTCTAGGGCTGTCAGCCTGTGTGTAGAGTTTAATTCCAAATGGAATTAATACAATTTTATGTCTTTGTTTGTGACTAGTGGGTTTTGGCATTGTGCATGGTATTTCAAAACTTAATTGAGCCAGGCACCGTGGCACATGCCTGTAATCCCAGCACTTTGGGAGGCTGAGACAGGAGAATCACAAGTTCAAAGCCAGCCTCAGCAACAGCGAGGCACTAAGCAACTCAGTGAGACCCTGTCTCTAAATAAAACACAAAATAGGGCTGGGGAGGTGGCTAAGTGGTCAAGTACCCTGAGATCAATTCTGGCACCAGGAAAAAAATAAAAACAAAAAAACCCCAAAATCTAATTGACCCACTTTCACTTTCTCTATAGGTCTATCAATATATGAATCCTCTAGAATTTCAAATAAGCATGTGCTAGACAGCTTCATATATGGAGTGGATTCTCTGTGTCTCCTCACCCAGTCTTGTCAGTGATATTCATTCTGAAAGGTTATGGAATCTACAAATTCTTAGGATACTTATAGATGTGGAACTATACTGTTGCTCTCTGGTGTGAATGATCAGCATTTCTACTTGGGGATGAGTTGATTGCTTCAGGCTTTCTATCTACCCTGTTTTATCCTTTACATTGAAGCTTTTGCCCAGGTTTGAGCAGGATTATATTGTGGCTATATTGTCGCATTTTTTCACAGCTGTGTTACAGATATATCTCAGCAGCAAAACATCAACTTATTGTGCTCAAGGCTCCAACTTTAATACCAGCAACACAAAGGAAAAAAAAGCATTAACAAACTGATAATTTTAAGAAACAACTAGTATGTAAATAATCAATTAAAAACAAATACTACCATGACACCAAAAGCAATGGAAAAGAGATGGTCTAAATAGTATAGAATGAACCAAAATGTAAAATAGTTACTTATTAATTAAGATAAGAATTTGATAATTAAAAATGAGGCTAAAAATAATACCAAATGAGATAGGGAAAGGAGGAAAATATGTGAAATTTCGGGGGGGGGGCATAAGGAAGAAGGAAAAGGAGGAGGAGGAGAAGAGAGGAAAGGGAAAAAAAGCTACTGATATTAAAAGAGTGGGGAAGGAAAAAAGAAAGAAAAGAAAATATTAGAGGGAAAAGAAAAGAGAAAGAGAGAGGCTATATAAACTAAGCAGAAATATCAAAAAAGTTCTTAATATAAAACTTTAGTGTCCCTTCTAGCAAGAAGTTTGCTTTTGTAAGGAAAAGAGGCTGTTCTCATTCTATTCAGAATATCTTCATTTTATGCCATTTTTGGCTTTTCATCTTGCAGAGGAAGAGTAAGTTGTGGGCTATTCACCATTATGTATTTGTATTGCTCTCCTGGCAATTAGATTGTGTCTTTTCTGGGTAGAGTCTGATGTAATAAATATCTCTTAACTGACTGGGGTGGAATGCAATTTTTTTCCAATATCATTTTTCTCTGATTTTATTTTCTCTGCTTCTACTAGAGTAGATCTAATACCTGTCACTGTAACTCATCCTTGTCATACTCCATGGGTGGAAAATGGTATAGAATTGTAACAATCAGCAGTGAAAGGGAATAGCTGTAATTCCACATATACTCCACTCCTCTGTGCTCTGATGTTCTGAATCTGAAACTTAGCTATGACATATGCTAATTACATGTAGAGATTTATTTTCACAGATCTTTCTCCAAGTAGACACTCCTAAGAGGAAAGAAACCTTTGCTCCAGTAAGTTATACAGATCATCTTCCTATTGCAAGAGTTCAAGGTGTTTTTTGCAGACCCTTTCTCCCATAGCAGAGTTAACTAGCTGACAAGGCAAACAGCTGTTGGATCAGTATATGACATTTGCTGCTGGTTCCAAGAGGAGGAAAATTTAGTGACCTTGGATTCCCTGAGGGGTAAGTCCAAGTAAAACCTTATCAAAATAACCCCCTGAAACTGCACTGTGATTATATGTTGGGAAGTAGTACTTCACTAGTTCTTGTTTGCTATGCAGATTCCAGGTCCACTGTCTGTTTCAACTGTTAACTTCTCCATGGTACCGAGACCTGTTCTAGTTTTGTTTTATGGTTCTTTCCATCCTTCTTTTATTCATTTCTATCCTTGATTTCTGCCATGAAGCTAGGAATTGGTGCAAGAGTTAATCCTTTCAATCTGCTCCATTTTCCAAAGTTCTTTATTTTTTCAAGTCTACTCATATCTAAATTTCAGTGGCTTCTCACAGTTATCCACATCAACTACTATGTTCTCTCCAGTTGTTTTGATTTAATCCCCTTGAGAAGCTAGTGACCAGTGGTGTATCTAATGTACTGTCTGACTTGACTTTCTTGATCATTCTTTGTTTTTCACAAGTTTTAAATTTTGAAGATAATTGTATTTATTTTCCTTTTTTGCTTATGTTTTTGGTGTCATATTCAGGAAATCGTTAGCAAATCCAATGACATGAAGATTTCCTTTTGATTTTCTTGAAAGTATTTATAATTGACTCTTATGTCTTTGATTATTTTAGTTAATATTTGCATTTGACTTAAGAAAAGGGTCCAACATCAATTTTATGTTGATATTGTTTTCTTAGTACAGATACTTGAAATTCTATCTTATTATCATTGAATGATCTTGACATCCTTGCTGAGCATCTTTTAATTACATACTTGATGTTATATTTGTTGGTTATCTATTCCATTTTATATTTGAGTATATGTATCTTTATGCCATAATTTCAAAATCATAATCACTATGGAATTTTACTTGCAAAATTAAGAAATAATCATTCAAATTTATTTTTATTTTAAGTTTTTGCTGGTTATTCACAGTGTCTTGAAATTTTATGTGAATGTCATGATGGATTTTGTTTTTTGTTCAAGAATATCTTTGGCAATTTTGTTTGGTATAACATTGATTCTTTATATTCATTTGAGTATTATTAACATCTGGATAATATTAAAGTCTTCTAAACCATGAATATAGGATATCTTTTCATTTAAGTCCTTCTTAACTATTTCTTCAAAATTTTGTAATTTTCATTGAAGAATTATTTTACTACATTACTAAAATATAATTTATTTATTTTCTTAGCTATTGTGAATGAAGTTTTTTATAATAATTTTTCAGCAATATCATTGTAGGTGTATAAAATGCTACTGATTTTGTATGTTGATTTTATATCCTGCAACTTTAATTCATTTATCAATTCTAGTATTCTGAAGAATTTTTATGTATGAAATCATATAATCTACAAAAAGAGATAATCTGATTTCCTCCCTTTCTATCTGTACATATTTTATTCCGTTCTCTTACCTAGTTGCTCTGGATAAATATTCCATTATTATGTTCATTAAAGGTGGTGAGAATGGACATTTGGCTGCATTCTAGATCTTATAAGAAAAGCTTTTAGTTTTTCCCCATGAATGATGATGGTGACAATTATATATAGATTTCATTATATATAGTAATATTTATTCTACATATAGCTATGAAGAGATATTGAATTTTATCAAATACTTTTTCTGAATTTATTGAGACAATCATATGATCTTTGTCTTTTATTGATATGTTATATTATATTTATTGATTTGTATATGCTGAACCAAATTTCCATTCTTTGGCTAAATTCAAATGGATCAAGCTGAGTTATCTTTTTGATGCGCTCTTAGATTTGCTTTACTAATGTTTTGCTGAAATTTTTGCATACATGTTCATTAGAGATACTAGACTATAGTTTAGTTTACATTTTTATACTTTTTCTTTTCTTTTTTTTGCTTTTTGTGTTCTTATCAAATTCAATATCAGTGTAGTTGATATTCACAAAAGAACATTGGAAATATGAGTTTTTTCTTTACATTTTGGTAGAATTCAACTGTGATGCCATCTGGAACTGGACTTTTATTTATAGGAAGATTTAATTACAGATTTAATCCATTGTTTATTACTGTCTGTTAGATATTTTGTATGACTTCATGGTTTAATTTTGACAGGCCACATGTGTCCAGAAACTTGTCTAGTTTCTAGGTTTTCCTTTTATTATTGTTTTTATCACTTCTTTTCAGTTAGGATTTATTTTGATATAATTATAAAAGCATGAAATAAAATTTGTTCTAATCTAGTCCCCAGTATATCTTCTTTCCCTCACCTGTTCTCTCCTCCTGTTTCCTTCACTATATTCTACTGACCATACTTTTATTCACTTATTGTTTTTGTTTTCTATAATTAGTGTCTTATGGATATACATGATGGTGGGATTCACTGTGGTATATCAATATATGTACATATGAAACTTAAATCAGATTCTAATTTCTTGGCATATAATTTTTCATAATATTATGTAATGATCTTTCTTCTATGGTATCATTTGCATTATTTTTTGGTTTAGAAGTTTATTTATTTTTTCTTCTATCTTGTATTCTTGGTATTTTAGGCTAAAGGTTTATTGACTTTTCCACAATTTCATAGTGACAATTCTTTTTCTAATTGTCATTTTTAATTTATGTTGTTTATTTATATTTTGATCTCTGTTTCTCTTTTATGCTGCTTATTTTGTGTATTATCTTCTTTTCATTTCTGGGCCCTTGAGATGTATTACTAAGTTATTTATGTTGTTTATTTATATTTTGATCTCTTTTTCTCTTTTATGCTGCTAATTTTGTGTATTATTTCCTTTTCATTTCTGGGCCCTTGAGATGTATTACTAAGTTATTTAGTTGAATTCTCTGTACATTTTTGATGTAGGAAATACTGTTATAAGCTTCTTTTATAGTATTCTTTATATTCTACACCAAACCCATCCACAATGATGGGTTCCTTAGACTCTCAAATTTACTCATTGCAAAGAGGAGTCTCCGTGATGGGAAGCTGCTGTTGTGTTTGTCACTGTGCTTCGATCCATTTTCTGTACTACCATTCCAGGTCTATGATTCTTCCCAGTTTTCAGTATTTCCTTTATTGAATTTCAGCACTCTTCCTTGGACACTGATCTCACAGTACTGAGGGTGGACTAAAGTCTTTATGTCAACCCCAGGGTTCACAGTTTTTCTACCAGCAGTCCAATAAATCACCAAAAACAAACATAACTGCCATCCATGCTAGGGAGGTATCTGGCTACCAGGATAGGGAAACCCTGTTGCAGTCCCTAGAGGACTTGCTGACTCATGGTACCACAGCTGTATAGCAGGTACACCTAGATTACTCTAGGAGTAAGGTTCTACAAAGAGTAGGTGGATAGGCTGAGTGTCTGAGCTCCATGCAGTTTTTTGAAGCAAGAGACTAAAGTAAAAATGTGGAAAAAATAATACACAGATATCCATCCCAACACAGAACTAAATGGAATCTGTCATGGATAATCTCCAAGGATTGGTCATTGGTCTCATCACTGATAAATGGTGAAGTTCAAAACTGATAAAATGAGAAAGAAGATACTTCAGCTTGAAAACATTAACAAGAAGGAGTTTTAGATTTCTTCACATTTAAGTTTCCACCTGTACTATTTCTATATTGATTTAATTGATTCCCCTTTACTACTAGTTATTTCATACATTTATCTAATTTTCAGTGTTTAATTTAATATATTAGATTTTTTCCTGTCTTTTTCTACTCTCTCATTTTTATTCCCTCCCCTTCTCTTTTTTCTTTCTTCCTCTTATAATATTTTCTTGTGCATATCCTACATTTTTTATCATTTTTATTATTTTCTTTCCCTTCTTTAATTTTTCTATTTTATATGGTGTAATTTATCTTTCTTAGTCACCTGATTTTCAACTTATTCTATATAATCATTACCCCTTCTTTTTTAATTGAATTGTAGAAATAATTTTTAAGAAATTTTAGTTCTATGTTTATTTATGATTTACTTAAAACTGTAGCTTTTACTGATGGTTATTCTCTCCTTTCATTGTCGTCCTGAGGATTGAAAGTAGCAGTGAAGACATTGAGTTGTTAATTTGAGTGTGATATAAACTCTAGCTAGGGGCACATTTAAAGGCTAAACATCTCATTAAAAATGCTCACATAACATCAATTAAAGTGTAAACCCACTTCTCCAAAAAGAAAATTTCCACATAGAAACATAGAAAGCATTAAAAAACAAGGCAATAGCATGCCTCAAAAAGATAAAATATTCAAAAGCTGAATCAGTAGATATTAAAATAGTAGAAATGGCAGACACATAATTAAAAAAAACTGATAGTTTTAAATGATCAATAAACTTAAGAGCTAAGAGAAGTTGGAAAAATGGCAGAGTAGAAGAAGAAGCACTTCTCACTTGCTCTGCTATTTGGAACTTGTACAACAGAATTATGGCTTCATAACATGGTAGCTGTCTGAAGAAAACCATCAATATATCATTATTTGTCTGTCACAGATTTGGAGAAACCACGAAATAGTGGTGTAGTGATCAGAGGATATAAGGAAACTTGAGCCTGTCAGGGTAAGTGGTGCTGTATCAACACAAAGCAAAGGACAAGATGAAGGGAAAGAGAAACACTTGCCAAGTTTTGCATATAGCATGCACTCTAAACCTCTAAGTAAAGAACAGAGGTGGAGATCCAGCTCAAGGAATTAATGCCAAATCTTGTTTCCACAAGAGCCTGAGAGTTCTTAACAAATATTTTCACTCTGTCTCAACCAGTGCTTACCGTGTTGTGTAAAGTGCACCTGGCAAATCATGGTCACAAAACAGTTATAAAGAATAGTGGATCCAGATGGATTCAAGAGGATGTACAGAGAAAGAGTGAAATCTTCTCTTCCTTTGTGCCCTATAGGGTGGGAATGACCAGCAGTAAGAGGATTCTGGAAAGTGTCACATTGGAGACAGGAAAGTGCAACTTGTTTTCTTGTTTTTCATTCTGTGGCTTGAATGAACAGCTGAGGCAGTATTTTAGTCAACGTTTTCACAAATATAACTAAAGAACCTGACCAGAATAATTGTAGAGGAGGAAAATTTTATTTGAGGGCTTATTGGGTTTCAGATGTCTGAGTCCATAGAAGGTTGGCACCATTCCTCAGGACTCCATTCATCATGGCAGAAGAGTGTGGCAGAGGGAAGTAGCTCACATGGTGATCAGAGGGCAGAGAGAGAGAGAGGTTTCCATTTGCCAGACACAAATATATAACCCAAAACCATGTCCCCATTTCCCACCTACTCTAGTCACACCCTACCATGTCAGTTACCACACAGTGAATCCCTATCAAGGTGTTAATACACTAATTGGTTAAGATGCTCAAACCCCAATCATTTCCCTTTGGAACCTCCTTTCACTTTCTCACACATGACTTGGGGAACAAATCACATCCAAAACATAAAAGACAGAGTAGGCGAGTTTGATCAAGTGGGCATGACTACATGCATTGGAGACTTGGAAATTCATATTTTGATGGTGGGCAGGGAAGAGGAAACTTGCCATACACAATCCACCCCAGAGTGTTTGGTCACCTCATCCTGTTAGTAGAACTCTGGAGAAATGATAGAAACCCAGACGCCCAGCCAAGTTCAATGTCTACTCAATCATTTAGGACTCGTCCACAGAAGCCAGAACATCTCAAGTAGATCTCTGCACCACTTGTAACTATGAAGAGCAGTGATTCAAGATTTCTAGAAAAAATCCCAATAGAAGGTACTTCTAGTCCCATCTGTCCTATACTAGGGAATACAGAAGCTAAGAGCCTTTTCAGTGGTCTAGACTTCCAATTTACTCGAGAAGGAATAGTGGTGAAAAATCACAAAAATTGGGTTTAAAATCACCAAGCCATGGCTTATTATAAGAGGTGCATAGCCCAAGAACTATAGGAAAGAAGGAAGATCTGAAATGGGATGTAAATATCCAAATTTAGCTACTTCAATGGCAAAATTTAAGCATTTTTAATTAAGAATTTTTCTTTTTTATTATTTATTATTAAATAATTTAGTTGATTTTGTGGTTATTTTTTATGATTAATTCAATTACATATAAATATATATTTCTATTTTTTTCCTATTTTATCAATTATTTTCCTTTTATTAAACTTTTACTATCCCTGTTTTTCTGAGAGATAGTATCTTTTTTCTTTTTGTTTTTTGGGTTTATTTTTATTTTCTTATTTTTTCATTTTTAGTTTTGGTGTTTGACACTGGGGGTCTTGCTGTTGTTTTGTACTTATTTGCTTATTGTATTAATCTTATGTTCCTCAATTTTACCTCCTATAGCAAAAAGTCTTAATCTCTCTCCTAATTCTTCACTTTCTCTCTCCAAGCCTGAACTTGCTTCCACATTCTCTCCTTTCACCTTCTGAATATTCCAACCTTCCTTTTGCCTCTATACCACAAATTCTTTATTACCCTTAATGATTCATTTCTCAACACTCTTTTAATCCATGTAGTCTATCCATTTGGGAAATAAAATAAGGCAGTCTGTAGGAAGCCACAACATCATAGCAGCTCCTAAAGTGAATCAAATCAGCAATTCAGCTGTGCAAATTGAGTGTAGAAAGCCGAAAAGAACAAATGACTCTTTCATTTGACACAGCAATCCAAGCTCTGAGATAAGGAACCTGGCAGATATGAGGAGGAAGCTGACGACAATTAAATTCATATCAAATATGCTGAAACCAAAAGTCATCTTTTCCAAACCTAGAAGGGGCTAGCGGATAGACTGATGCATGCTACTCAGCCAGCATATTGTCTGAGACCCCCAGGAAGAGGAGGTATCAGAGTTTTCCAGGCAACTAGGAACCAAAGCCCTGTAGCAAAACTCAACATTTAGACTCTCCTAACAAGTTTGAGAACATTGAGTCAAAGCTCACAATAAGTAACTGCAAGATAACTGAAATCTCTGAAAGAAAATATCCTACATCAAAATCCTGACCAAGCTATAGCTGGGGCTGGGGCTCAGTGGTAGAGCACTTGTTTACCACATGTGAGGCACTTGTTTTGATCCTTAGCATGACATAAAAAATATACAAATAAAACAATGCATGCTGTCCATCTACAACTATGAAAAATAAATTTTAAAAACCTGACCAAAAACAATAGATTAATTGGTAGCTGAAGAATAATGTTAATAAGATTTTTTAAAGTTTTATTAGTAAATGACATAGTTCTGAAAAGGCTATAGTATCTTGGGACTAGTATCTCCTTTATCCATGACACAGAATAAAGAGGAAAAAGCTCTCAAAAAGTGTCTCACATAGAAAAGTAAAATAGGGAATTATTCCAAGGGAACAAGCCACTCCAAATAGCTCATAGTACAACTTATCCCATGAAAAACACAGTACAAGAAATTTCTAAAAGAATTGAGAAAATTGATCATTAAAATGCTAAATGAAATTTAAATATCTAATAAATCAACTAAGAGAATATGCAGGAAGTGAAATAACATTTCAACACAAGGGTAAAGATTCTGAAAAAGGAAAAAAATAAACAGAAATCTTGGAAATGAAAGACTTAAGAAATCCAGTTAAGACTGAACACAGTGGTGTACTCTTATAATCCCAGTGGCTTAGGAGGCTGAGGTAAGAGGAATCGTGAGATCAAAGGCAGGCTTAGCAACAGCATGGTGCTAAGCAACTCGGTGAGACCCCATATCTAAATAAAATAAAAAATAGGGCTGGGCATGTGGCTCAGTGACTGAGTGTACCTGAGTTCAATGCCCAGTACCCCTGCCTAAAAAATAAATCCCATTAAAAATTCAGTTGAAAGCACTACCAAAAAAACTAGACTACATTGAAGATGGGTTTTCAGTCCTCAAAGACAAATGATATAACCATGAACACAAAGTAAACAATAAAGAAGAAATGTTAAAAGAGGACCAGAATATTCAAGGAATATGAGGTAATATCAAGAAGCCAAAATAATAATCATTAGTGTACATGAAGGAACTGAAATACAAACTAAAGAAATACACAATATTTTAAATTAAGTAATATCAGAAAAATTTCCCATCTTAGGAATGAGATAGAAATCCAAATAGAAGAGGCAGTTAGAGCCTCATATAGACAAAATCAATAAAGATCCTCTCCAAGACATATTATAATTAAAATGACTAACATAAATAGTAAGTATAGAATTCTGTAAGCTGCAAGAGAAAAATAACAATTCACATTTAGACTTAAACCAGTTAAAATGTTTACTAATTTAGGCATTAGAAGATGGTGTGATGAAGCTAGTCAGTGATTCCAACACAGAAAGGAGACAGTGAAGAAATAACTTATCTTACAGTTGAGTGATAGAACAAACATTCCAAGACCCACTATTATAAAATCTGACACTGAGTGGAAAATAAGTGCAGAATTCCCTAAACCAACACCTCGACCAGGGTGTGGGAGAAGGAAGGGCGACATAGAGATAAAAAGAAAGGGGGAGCATAAAAGCATACAAACTCACACTGTTAACAACCTTTGCAAATAAAGACAGACCAAATTAAAGCTTGACAAGGGCAGTAGTGTCCTTGAATCAGATCAAGCAGTTTGAAACCAAATTGTGTGTAGAAAACTGTGCAAGCCTCCATAGCCATTTTGTGTGAGCCCACAACTGACCAGTTATCCTTCACATAAAAATAGCCTCTTCCCACCTCCAAATAGCAACAGATTAAACCAGAGGGAGTACCCCTTCAGTGGAATCTATTAATAATCCATCTTGAAAGAAATTTAGAGTGATCACTAATAGCCAAAAGTTACTGAATCCTCCTTACTTTCCCCATGAATAAGCAAAGTGGTGTGGAACATACACACCATGGGAAATGCATACCTTACTCAGTGCTCTGCACAGCCTCCATGGGAGTCCAGGCAAAGACACAACAGATGCTCCTCATTCACTGTAGCAGAAAATGGGAGCTCAGGTTCAAGCAGAAAGGCAGTTTGGGCCCCCAAGCTGAGAAAAGGAAGACATTGGGATTGCAGCTGCCACTGAAATGGCAGGAGGCAAAGTGGGAAGTGGACTGAGTCCCATGAAGCCCAGAGGGACTGTTCTCCTGATCATCACCATAGTCTGAGGAGGGATCTTCAAATAAGAATGCTGTTTGAATCTCCGGTGGCATATAAAGCTGATCCCTGGATTATAGTCGGGATGATAAGTTGCCTGAGCCCCAGGAAACTTAAAGAGAAGGTGTCTGAATCATGATTATACCCAGTGGAAGGTCAGTCAAAGCAGAAAATTGTGGGAGTCCAAAGCAGCAAAGAGCATTGGCATCCAGCTTAACCCATAATCACAGCTGATGAGTGTCTTGGCACTATATGCACACTGATTGGATTCTGCCTCAGTCACAGTCAGCAGAGGGAACTGGTGCTTACAGTTCACAACCTGGACCAGTGGAAGTTAGAACCCAAGCAAACCACTTGAGCCTCTACTCAGTAGTAAGGACAGTACCCCAGTCAGCTGTGTCAGCCAGGGAAAATAC
Organism: Geosciurus inauris; assembly: GCA_004024805.1. Classification (NCBI taxonomy): domain Eukaryota; kingdom Metazoa; phylum Chordata; class Mammalia; order Rodentia; family Sciuridae; genus Geosciurus; species Geosciurus inauris. The sequence continues at coordinate 30,943 of PVHX01020144.1, forward strand.
TTCTAAACTACAGATTACCCATGGAGAATCCATAACCATAAGACCTATGCTTCTAGATAGCCATAAGAAATGATGCATAGCTACCCACAGCAATCACAGAGACAGCCCAAAGACTTGTATCCTGAACTCCTGCACAAAATAGAAACAACCAACAGACACAACACCATATCCTTCAAGCAATTAAACTTAGGCCTCTTGAGCTGACAAACTAGAGCAGGCTGATGGGAAGTTCATAGCAGCTGGGGAAGTGACCACGGGCAATGGGTAACCTTGTTTAGTCCCTACCTGGACATGGTCCACTGTGGACTGATTCTGGACCAAATCAGTCTACCTGATTCGCAGGCCCGAGCCATCCCCACCAAATTTGTAAAAGAGTGAAATGGTGACTGGGTGACCCCCATCAAGACCTTCTTTTCTTTTTTTATAACTTTATTTTGTGTATTTATTCTTTTTATGTGGTCCTGAGAATAGAATCCAGAGCTTCACATGTGCTAGGAAAGTACTCTATCACTGAGCTACAAATGCAGGCCTAATACCTCTTCTTTATTTTTGTTTCCAGATGAGATCCAATTCTTCTAATATACCATGAGTCCCATCTCTCTCCTGTTTGCTTAAAAACTGGGATAATTTGGACCCCCAATTAAAAAGAAAATATTTGATCTTATTTGGCACTGAGTTCTGTCCTTAGTACCTTTTAAGAGATGTAGAGAAATGGCCATCTGAGAGGATGCTAAATTACAGTAATATTCAGAAATTAAATATTTTCTGTAAGTGAGAGGGTAAATGGAGTGAAGTTCCTTATGTACAATTACTCTTTTATCTGAGAATCATCTTGAACAAGCAAAGGATTACAAGCTTGACAATCAGACCCTAGCAGTAGCCTACTCCTCTAAGCAGACACCAAATCCCCAGGACAGCCTTTTACACAATAAGCAGAGAATTCCCTCTGCCCCATATGAATGAAAAATACATCATAGGAATTCTTCCTCTTTGTGTCCCAATTTAAAGTGATTAGAGCCCAGTACTCTTTACTCAGGGAAAACTTCACCTATGATCCCAGAGTTGCTAGGAAATATGCTGATCAGTGCATATTTCCTGTCAAGGCAATGCTGGCAAGGGGGGCATGGATTTGGACCCAAAGTGGTACATGTCCCTTTTTCATTAACTGAATTAAATACATAAAAGAGACCTAGGGAACTACATAACACCAAAGAAGAAGAAGAAGAAAAAGAAGGAGGAGGAAGAGGAGGAGGAGGAGGAGGAGGAGAGGAAAAAGAAGAAATAACCCAATAAAGAAGTGGACAAAGGAACTCAACAGGCACTTCAGAGAATACAGCCACAAGGTCCTTTCATCTTAAAATAACCTTGACCCATTCCACTCCAGACATATGGAGATCAACAAAATATGAAAAAATGTTTAACATTTCTAGCAACTAGAGAAATAAAAATTAAAAGTGCACTGAGATTCTATCTCAATCCAGTTGGAATGACAATTATTAAGAATTCAAGTGACAGCCAGTTCTGCTCCAGAGTTCCTGTGGACTGGCAGGAGCCACAGAGGGCCCTGATCCTCCCCAGGAAACTCCATGGTGTCCAGCCAAAGGGAGACCAGGGATTGCTACCCGCTAGCCACTGGGGAGCCTGAATTCAGGGTAAAAGTCGCTCCAGAGACCCCACTGGAGGCAGCCCTGCCCAAGGGCAGCCTGGGCCTGCTTCAATTCCACTCCAGAGTTCCTGTGGA
>PVHX01020145.1:8184-32779 GCA_004024805.1 Geosciurus inauris
TGGTACCAGGGATTGAACTCAGGGGCACTCGACCACTGAGCCACATCCCCAGCCCTATTTTGTGTTTTATGTAGAGACAGGGTCTCACTGAGTTGCTTAGTGCCTCACCATTGGGGAGGCTGGCTTTGAACTCGCGATTCTCCTGTCTCAGCCTCCCTAAGTGCTGGGATTACAGGCTTGAGCCACCGCGCCCGGCTTAGATGCGCTCTTTTAACCACTATATTATACTGCCTCTATGGAGGTGGGTGATGTGGCCTTTTCTTTTCTCTCCAAGTTCGTTTCCAGATTTATTTTTTCTCTCTTGGTGTCTCCTCCCTCCTTTTCTCTGCTGCAAAGTACTAAGTCCTGCCTCTTTCCCCATAAAGTCTCTATACTCATCAGGTTGGCTGGACTGTTCCACACAACAGAGGTTTCTGGGACACAGGACCAGACGGTGAGCCATCTTCTGGGACAACGCTGATCCCTCCCCAAGGAAATACATGACTTGGCCTGCCATCTGTACAGCACTCTGGTCCCCTGGTGTCATAGCGGAAAGAGCAAGCGACAGTATGCGGAGAAGCTTTAAATTCATTCCAAATGATTTTCCGGACTAAATTTACCTCTTGGTCCTAAAGACAGAAAATGTCAGCCATGGAATTTTGAAGGGCACCTCCTCCTTGAAGAGCGGAGGTATTTCACTGAGGAGAATGGAATTAGAGGCGCATGCCAGACGCCAAGCACCCACATTCCATCTCAGCCTCCAGCTGAAAAAATTAATTGCCTGTCCTTCATGCCATTTGTCTCCTGCCTGTGAACTGCCTCCTCAGATGGGGTGGGAGGGGAGCGAGCACCAGGCCAGGCGGCATGGGGCAGGTCCAACCACGCTGACCTCTCTCTGCTCAGTTTAACTCCTGGAGTGACACAGGGCCCTGCACATGAGTCTTTGTGGCATCAAAACAGTCTCTTTCAGTCCATGTGACCAGAACTGCCATCATCAGAGCTGTAGGGATCACCCAGGAGTCAGCCACCACAGACCTCTTAGTGGAGGACTTTCTGGGGTGGGGGTTATCTGTTTTTTTGTTTTGTTTTTGTGGTTTTTTTTTTCCCTTTGTTTCATTCTGTTTTGGTTTTGGTTTTATGATGTGCCCTTTGGCAGACCCGCAGGGAACACCTGGACAGGCAAAACAGACTACACCCAGCCTCAGACCTCACAGGGTTGAGAAAGCCTGGCAATGTCCATGTCCCTCCTCCAGCACACCCATGGGGTGGCAAGAAGTCCTTCTAGTTCAGGATCTCAAGTGCATTGTTTAGTTCCACCTGGGCCCCTGTCACAGGTGTCTTGCCTTTTGAGTAAGATGGACACCTTAGGTGGGATTAAGATTGCTATCCTGGGGGCTGGGGCTGGGGCTCCGTGGAGTGCTTGCCTAGCACGTGTGAGGCACTGGCTTTGATTCTCAGCACCACATAAAAATAAATAAATAAATAAATATATTTTTAAAAAATAGACTGCTATTCTGGGGCACCTGTGCAGACACAGCTTCCATTGCTGCGAAGGCTAGCTTCCACTGACCCTGTAACTGTTGCCACTCTCAGCTGGGGCTGCTGGGAGCTAAGTGGCAGTGCCTAGGCTGGGTGGACTCTGCCCTCTGTACAGCCCCAGCATTGCCGTGGACAAGAGGACTGTGGACCTGGGTCTGGTCCATGGGGTGGTCTTAAGGGGTGTTAGCCACAGTTGGTCACCAAGCCTCCGTTCTGGTTGCTCCTAGGCAGGACAGGAACAGGGAGGGGCCTCAATGGAGCGGAGCGGGCACAGTTCACATCTGAACAGTTTCATACATCTATGAAAAAGTGTGTGTGTGTGTGTGTGTGTGTGTGTGTGTGTGTCTGTGTCCTTCAAGGTCAAGATCACGAGTAAACCTCCAGCTCTCATTAAATCTGAAAAATTGCAACTTGAAATTCCATCATTGAAAGAAATGCTGGAGCAGGGCGTGGTGGCGCACACCTGTAATCCCAGCACTTAGGGAGGCGGAGACAGGAGAATCGCAAGTTCAAAGCCAGCCTCAGCAATGGCGAGGCGCTAAGCAACTCAGCGAGCCCCTGTCTCTACATAAAACACAAAATAGGGCTGCGGACCTGGCTTAGGGGTCGAGGACCCCTGAGTTCAACCCCTAGTAATCCGCCCCCCCCCCAAAAAAAAAAGAAAGAAATGCCGGTGTAGGGTTCCCTGTGTGGACAAGCCGGCTGGGCTTGGATGACACCGGCGGGACAGGGACAGAGAGGCAGAAGAGCAGCTCTGCGCCATGCGGGCCGCCGGCACTGGCAAACCGAGCAAGAATCCGCCGCGGATGCCTCTTCCCCTCGGCTCATCACAAACCAGATCCAGTCGACAGCACAATCCAAACAGAAGAGGGAATCAGAATGTACATCTTTTGTTTGCCGTGGCAGGAGAACTGTTGAGCAGAGGAAAAAAACAAGCTGAGCTTAGCGCTATCAGCTGTTTCCTGGGGCTCGCTCCTTCCTTCCTCCGAGGGGGGCCTGGCCGCTTTGTTCTCGTTCCCAGCTGCTCCTCTGCGCCTTTAAGCGGTGGCCTTTGCAGACCTCGGAGGAATGCTGCCTTCGGACCCCAGGGGACTTAGCTCGAGGCTCCGCCCTCGTGCTCCGGCCCCAGGCTTCCCACACCGGGGGCTCGCACTCCTCCCTTGATGACCAGATGATCTGTCTTCTGCCAGCCACTTCCTGGGCGGGGAGCACACGCTTGGCCAGAGGGGCTTCCTGCTATCTCTCTTCAGAGTCCCAAAGGGGTGCCTGCACTGCTGCTTCCTGCAGTGATTCCAACCGGGCCCCCTCCCCTCCCCCGCCCCTCCCCCTCCCCGGTGAAATGCTCTGGCACAGGCTCTAGCAATTATTAGCTGGTGCCCCCAGCCTGTCACTCAACCTCTGTGAGCCTTAGCAGCTCTTACTGCAAAGGATTGTGATGAATGTTAAAGTGATTGGTGCCTTCCCAAGGCCTGGCCCATGGGGTGCTCTGAATAGGTCACCACGCCTCTATTCCGCAGGCCCTAGGCAGGACTGGAACACAAGACGGAAAACCCAGAAGCCTTTGACTCCATCAGCTTGAAAGAGAGGGCCTGGCGTATCTCAGAGATCAGGGACGGCAAGCATTCTTGCCCTTGTGTGTCCCGCCTGGTATGGATGTTCTCTGAATCCACTCAGCGGCAGGCTGACGCATATTTTCCTGGGTGCCTCTGACACCTTCAGAGTAAAACCACAAATGAAAACCCACGTGGCCATGAGGACACAAGACAACTGCCATGCCTAAGCTCAGCCTGGAGGTTCCCTCGCCCACAACCCACTCAGCTGCAGCCCCAAGGCCTCGTTGGCTCCCTGTGCCTCTCGGAGGACAAGGCACAGGTGCAAAGTCACCTGAGCAGCGACAATGCCATAAAGGATTGCAACAGTGGGCATTGCGACTGAGGGTCTGGCACGTGGTTTCTTGTCCATTTTGTTTGTGTCCACCAAGTGTCTGGCCCCTGCTGGATACTGAACCCAGGGCCTGCTAGGCAAGGGCTCTACCACTGAGCTGCATCCCTGGCTCTACCTTCTTTCTTCATCCTCATCGACCCTAATAGTGAGACTTAAGCAGGCTCAAGTCAGAGGCCGACTTGCCTGGTGCATGCTGGGCTGTAGCCAGCCTAGTGGCACGTCCATGCCAATTAGAAGGCAACTCCGAATGGCTTGATGAATAGAGCTCTAGTTGGACGTCAGCCACCCTGCAGACCCCCGCCTCCCTGGTCTGGTTCCCCAACTGTATACAGCAGCCAAGCAGCAGAACCAGGACTCTAACTCTCAGGCTCTTTCTATCTCATTGACCTCAAGGACCATATTTCATTCATTGCCTGTAATTGAAATGGATTCTGAGTTTCCAACATGTGTCTGTAGCAGATTAGATGATGAGCTAACTTTTGGTCCCTGGCCTGTGTTCTTACATGACAGCTCGTTCCTTCTGCACCCTGCAGGCTTCCTGGCTCAATCTCTTCTTACTCCCAGCTTCATGGAATAATGTGCCTGCCTACCCAGCTCCCAGAGCCTCTGCTGCACTCCCCACCTCACCCCAATGTCCTCTTTCTGACTGTCTTTCAAGGATGATTTTCTTTTGCTTTGGTTTTCGTCCTGGTTTCGGGTTCAAACTGCTTCCTTAAGGAAGATCACAAACTCTCATCCTGCCCCATAGGTCCCTTATATCCTTGTATCCTTTCACACTCCGCTACCCTGCCCCATAGCATACCAGAACTATAACCTTAGTGCTGCTGACCATTATGAAATTCTTTAGGGCTAGAGATGTGTTAGAACACGTGCCTTAGCATGCACAAGGCCCCAGGTTCAACCCTAGCACCAAAACAAAACAACTAACCAACAAAACAAAAAAACTCAACAACCTCTGTCCTACCTTTTCTGATAGTAGGTGATAAAAAGTATCATTCATTTCAAAGAGGATCCTGCCCTGTACCTATGAGGAAGGAATGTTGCAAAATCTGAACAGATAGGCCTCGCTGGGTCCCCACCCAGTCCGTCTGTCCAGTCACATTTCACTGTGGTTGTCCATGCTTCAATCACGCCTGTGCAATGAAGTCTCCATAAAATCCAAAAGGACAGAGTTCAGAGAGCATCCTGATAGCTGAACACGTGCAGGTTCCTGAAGGTGGCATGTCCTGACATGACCCAGAAGTTCCTGGTGCTTCCCCCCATGCCTCATCCTGTGTGTCTCTTCGTCTGCATCCTTTGGAATGTCCTTTATAATAAACCAGTCGATGATCTTCCCGGGGTTCTTGTGAGCCACTTGAGCGTATGATCCAAGCCCAGGGAGGGGTGGTGGGAACTCAAATTTCTACTGGGTTGCTCAGAAGCAACACAGGGTTTGTGATTAGCATCTGAAGTTGGGGGGAGCAGTCCTGGGGGTTGAGCCCTCAACCTGTGGGATCAATGTTATTATCAAGTAGATAGTGTCAGAAGTCAGTTTAATTCGGGGCTACCCGCTGATGCCCACTGAAGAATCAGTTGCTTGTTTGGTGTGGAGGGGAAAAATCCTGCACATCTGGTGTCCAAAGTGGTTGTGGGCATGCAGTGGGAGGAAAAAATTTGAGTTTGGGTTTACAGTTTGTTTGCTCTTTCTACACACTGCTTGAAGGCCTTCATTGACTACCACGCAGCCTGGGCATTGGGTTCAAATGTTCTTGTCTGGTGCCTTCAGCCACCTAGGGCTTGGTGTCCTCTAGAGTCTCTGGTTGCTTCCTAGTTACCCCTTTGTCTCTGTGACCCTGCATTCAAGGTGGCTGTAGAGCCACTCTGTTCTGGTCCGTGACTGAGCCCCAGGCCTTGTACTTCTGGTCCTGTGACTATGTCAGGGCATTTCTTGCTTCTTTTTTTTTTTTTTTAGGTGCCAGAGATTGAACACAGGGGCACTTAACCACTGAGCCACATTCCCAGCCCCTTTTTATTTTTTATTTTGAGACAGGTTCTCACTAGGTTGTTCACAGCCTCGCTAAGTTGCTGAGACTGGCTTCGGAACCTGTGATCCTCCTGCCTCAGCCTCCTGAGCCTCTGGGATTACAGCATGCATCACCACGCCCGGCCATGTCAGAGCATTTCAATTGTGGCACCGTGGACACTGTGAGCTGGATGCTGTTTGTCTCTGGGGGCTGTGCTGTGCATGGTAAGATATTTAGCAGCACCCTGGTCTCTACACACTACGTGCCTGTAGCACTTCCCCAGTAACAACCACCAAGATGTCTCTGGACCCAGAAATCTTCTGGGGGGCTGGAGATGTAGGTCAGTGGCAGAACACTGGCCTAGTATGTGTGTAGCCAGGGGTCTGATTCTCCACCCTGGGTAGCAGGAGGGATGGAAAAAAGAAGAAAAGGAAAACATCTCCTGGAGCCTTGGCCACATCACTGTCAGTTGGGGACGCCTGTCCTATGCAGATCCCTCCGCCACTCTTGTCTTTTCTCATCGTATATCTAGCTCCTACTTGCCTTCCGCATCTGCATGTGGTTGTGATTTCCTCCTGCAAGCCCTTCTTGATCCTGTGACTCCATGTCACATGGGCTGGGTGTCCTTTTTATATCCCCACCCGGACGACCCTGACCACACTAGATGGTCACTGCCCACATGTTTGTCAGCCTCTTGGCTCTCCTGGGTCTTCACCTGGCTCCCTATGGGGAATTCAGGGCTCACACCTGTGACATCTTCTCTCCCCTAACCCCACATCCAGACCACCACGGACGTCACTCATTCTGAAATCTCTCCCGGATGCAAACACTGGGCTCTGTCTCCACTGCCCCTCTGTGGCCCAGGCCGCCACCACCTCTACCCTGGATTACAGATGACCACAATCCACCGAAATCCCCTGTGATCTGTTCTCACTTCAGCTGGGGTAATCTTTTCAAAACAAAATTCTAAGCACATTGCCCCCTTGGTTAAATCCTTTCCAAGGCTTGCAGTGCCCTTTACCAGCCTGCTCGCCACCTCCGTCTGGCCCTGCCACCTCTCCAGCTCCATGGCAGCCCTGAAGCCTCCTGCTACAAACAAGCTTTTCACCTCCTGGCTTCCTTTCTTTCCCCAGAACATCAGACATGTGCGCTGGCTGTTCCCAGGGCCTGAGAAGCTCTGCCCTGCCTGTAGTGGCTGCTCTGCCCACATCCTTTCTTCTGGTTCTTGGCCCCTAACACCTTGCTGCTGGACCAGGTCAGCTTCCAGAGTCTTTGAAGGGGGCCCTGTGCTCAGACACATCTCCACGTTGAGCTCAATGCTGCGCAGTGGCAGTCTTGACATCTGTACTAATTCATCCTTGAACTTGTGTTTTTCAAGCAAAGTCCAGTGAAATGATGGAGCTTGTGCTGGAGCTCAGCACCGGGGCTCACACAGTCCTGCCACCTCCCACCAGCTCCTGAGCTCCCAGGGCTGGTTCTTGGCAGTCCGTTTCCCCACCTCCACTGGCCCCAGCTCAGGGACTGCTGCCTGCTTTGGTCCAGTGGGGGCTGGATTGCATGCAGGGAGGTTGAGGGCAGGCACCTGCTTCCTGAGGTCCAGTTGTGGAGTGGGACTGGGGCGACTGTGAGGGTCCATCCACTCCTTGGCTATGCCAGAGCCTGCGGGAGCATGACAGGAAACAGCCAAGGAAAGACAGTGGTTGGGATCTGCTGTGATCTGCTGGTTGCAGATCTGGAGTGTGGTGGGAGAGCTCTCTCCCGAGAATTGAATAAGTGGTGCCACAGTTCTGTTTTGCACTCAGCTCCGCAAATTTTGTCACCAGGCCTGGCCAGGGCCATTGACTGCTCAGGGCTCACAGCTGGGGTTCAGCTTCTCCTTCTGCCCAGCCCAGCCTTCCTCAGGGTGCACCTCATGTAACGGCTCCCCAATATACCTTCCCTGTGTAAATCTGTCTGAGTCTGCTCCAGGGAACCCACTCTGAGCTGGCATCCAATGACACTGCTGAATAGAATCCCATCTGCCCTTTGATGACAAGTATTTCCCACGTGGTTAACTCTCTGATCCTCGCGTATGAAATCAACTCCTCCTCAGAGAACCCCACACATCACGCCTCCCTAGCCTGTGTCGTAACTGACACTTTATATTCGTTTGAGTGGTTATTCAGTTCTATCTCCCCACCTGGGCTGTGAGCTCTGTGAGGGCAGGAATCATGTCCGTTATCTTCCTTATTGTTCTATCATTCAGTCCTGGCAAGTGGTAAATACTCGAATGGTGAGTGAATGTGAGTGAATGAATGCATTTTGAATGAAAGAACGTTAACAATAAGTCTGAGGGCTGGGGGTGTAGCTCAATGGTAGAGACTTGCCTTGTTGAGGCTCTGGGTTTGATTCTCAGTGCTACAACAACAAAATATTCTGAGACTAATACTTTGTGTGTGTATTTGTGTGTGTGTGTATGTGTGGTGTTGAGGATTGAACCCAGGGCCTAGTGCTTGCCAGGAAAGTGCTCTATCACTGAGCTACACACTAGTCCTTGTAATGAATATTTATGAATGCCCTTACTTGTGGAATATGTCCCCCATTTTTTTTTTTTTTTTTTAGAAGATAGGATCTCAATATGTTGCTCAGGCTGGCCTGAAACTTTTGAGCTCAAACGATCCTCCTTCTTCATCCTCTCCAACAGCTGGGACTATAGGAATATAACACCATACCTTCCTATATAGTGGTAAATATTATGAGAATAAATTTGAAATTTTTGTAGCAGTCAAAATTAGTAGGAATTGGGCTGGGTATATAGCTCAGTAGTACAGCACTTGCCTAGCATGCACAAGGCCTTGGGTTCAATCTCCAGCACTGGAGGGAAAAAAGTTGGTAGAAGTTAAATTTGGTTGATGATTTTGGTAATTATTTTGGTGAGATCAAAATATTGTGAAGTAATCAGAATTCCTCTCCTATGTGGCTTTTAAATTGGTTCTAAGAAGTAAATTCTCAAGGAGAAAAAAAATCTCAGGGCATTGTTATAGCTTGAATCTTAAATGTCCCTCAAGGACCTATATCTGAAGACTTGGTCCCTAGCCTCTGCATTATCAGGAGGTGGTGGAACCTTTATGGGGTGGGACCTAGTAGAAGGAAGTTAGGGTGAGGGCATGCTCTTGAGGCCGATCTTGGGTCCCACCTCTCCTCTCTTTCTTGGCTTCCCAGCCTCCATGGGGTGAGCAGTCTTCCTGCACCACACACTCCTGCCACCATGAAGCAGGCCCAGAGCAACAGGGCCAAGCAACCCATGACCAAAATAAACCATTCTTCCTTTCAAGATTTTTCTCAGGCATTTTGTCACAGCAACAGAAAACTGACTAACACAGTCACGATGTTTGTGATGTATATAGATTTCAACTTTCAAGGAAACACATTCAGCGATTTCTTTTTTAGTGATCACTTACTCAAGTATGTCTCTGGCATTGTGTTTGGAACAAAAGAGCCTTTAACATAAATATAATACCTGACCTCTGTTTCTCATTATCCCTCTGAACATAAAGAGTTGGTCAGAAGCTTTAAGACAGGGCAAGGTAATAAAACACATAATGAGCTGGGCGCGGTGGCTCAAGCCTGTAATCCCAGCACTTAGGGAGGCTAAGACAGGAGAATCGCGAGTTCAAAGCCAGCCTCAGCAATGGCAAGGTGCTAAGCAACTCGGTGATACCCTGTCTCTACATAAAACACAAAATAGGGCTGGGGATGTGGCTCAGTGGTCGAGTGCCCCTGAGTTCAATCTCCAGTACCAACAAACAAACAAACAAACAAACACACAACAACAAAAAACCCCCAAAATAAAACACATAATGACTTTTTTTTTTTTCCATATGGGATTGAACCCAGGGTGCCCTACCACTGAGCCATATCCCAGTCCATTTTATTTTTTATTTGGAGACACAGTCTGAGTTGCTGAGGGCCTCACTAAGTTGCTGAGGCTAGCCTCAAACTTGTGATCCACCTACTTCAGCCTCCCAAGTTGCTGGCATTATAGGTGTGTGCCAGGAGCTTTTAGGTCACTGTTCTAACTTTATCCTCATTCTTTTTTGGGGGGGGGTTTACAGGGGGTTGAACTCAGGGGCACTCAATCACATCCCCAGCCCTATTTTTGTATTTTAAGAGACAGGGTCTCATTGAGTTGCTTAGCACCTCACTTTTTGCTGAGGCTGGCTTTGAACTTGCGATCCTCCTGCCTCAGCCTCCCAACCCTCTGGGATTATAGGCATGCACCACCGTGCCTGGCTTCCTTTCCATCCTTTACAAAATAGCAAGTTTTTGTTTTGTTTTGTTTTGTTTTTTGGTACTGGGGATTGCACTCGACCTCTGAGCCACATCCCCAGCCCTATTTTGTGTTTTATGTAGAGACAGGGTCTCACTGAGTTGCTTGCTTAGCACCTCGCCATTGCTAAGGCTGGCTTTGAACTTGCGATTCTCCTGTCTCAGCCTCCCTAAGTGCTGGGATTACAGGCTTGAGCCACCACGCCCGGCTACAAAATAGCAAGTTTTAATGGCTCATGGTGCATGAAATCTGAAGGTCATAGTGCGCTAAACAGAATGCTGAATTTGTAAAGTTCTAGAATGAGTCCCACCACCTTATTTCCTATTATATTTGCCTAGAATCTCTAAAAATGATGAGCTAGTGTGTGTGTGTGTGTGTGTGTGTGTGTGTGTGTGTAGATGTCAGCTGAGCATGAACAGAAGCACTTATCAGGTTTAATGCAAGTGAGTGTAGATCATGGCTGGGACCATGTTTAATTATGCTATTCTGGGAGGTGGGGGCATCTGGCTCTGAGACACCAGTCACCATCCTGCCCTGGGCATGCTCCTTTCTCAAGTATTCCTCTGCCAGAGGTTTAGTTAGGCTTTGGTTAGTGTCCATATCAGGCCAGACTGGGACAATATGCTAATGAGTTTGGGGATTTTTTTTTTTTTTTTATATTAGGGATTGAACCCAGGGGCACCCAACCACTGAGCCACATCCCTAGCCCTCCCCCCCCCCTTTTTTTGTATTTTATTTAGAGACAGGGTCTCACTGAGTTGCTTAGGGCCTCACTAAGTTGCTTTGAACATGCGATCCTCCTGCCTCAGCCTCCTGAGCTGCTGGCATTCAAGGCAGCGCCTGGCTTGCTAATGAGTTCTTTAAAAAAACATTCTTTAGCTAAGATAGCAGGTAATCTATTGTACATGTGTTACACTTGGCCACAACCAAGAAGAGAACTAGTGCAGTGCAGAAAGTCACAGAGCCAGGGGCAAGGACCAACAGGAACTGTCCTGGTGTACATGAGGTAGGTCTCTCAGAGGTGGTCTCAGTGAGGAGATGGTGGTGGGAGTTCGAGATCCAATGAGAGACAGGCTGTGACAGTGGCATGCAGTCCAACACTTGCACCAGCCTCCCAGCCTCCCAGCCTCCTGCATTCCTTATTTCTGCTCCTTTGGCCTTCATGTGCATGAATCTAGAAGTTTCTTTGGACCTCTGCTTTATCTTTCTTCTTTTGCACTTTGGGCTGTGTGTTTACTTCTTTCACTTGACTCTCGTGGCTCAGAGGTTTCTAAGAAGATGGTGCTAAGGCCAACAGAGCCTCTGTCTGAGTTTCACTGAGTGGCCAGCTTTTTACAGCATTGAGATCACAGGCCACGCTCTCCCTTGGTGCATGAACTCGGTATGGTGGAAAGGAAGCACTTCTGAATCCAAGGGACCCGGACTCCTATCCCAAAATAGCAGTGGGTGAGTCTCTTGGTTAAATCTCAACTTCCCTACCTGTAAAATGGACCTCACAGCAGTACTTCACTCAGAACCTGTCTGCAAAGGTTCTAGACCTCATCGTCCCTTGGTTAAAGAGTTGGGCATTTCTAAACTTTTCAAACCATTTAGGTGTCAGTGGTTATAAAGAGCATCTGCTGTTTGTGTCCCTTCATCTTTTCATCTGGATTCTCCTTTGAAGAATATATTTTCTGGGGCTGGGATTGTAGCTCAGCGGTAGAACGCTTGCCTCGCATGCGGGAGGCCCTGGGTTCGATCCTCAGCACCACGTATAAATAAATAAATAAAACATGTCTATAAAAAAAATTTAATTATTAAAAAAAAAAAAGAAGAATATATTTTCTCTGCTCTCAGTCCATGAGATTAAGGTGGCATAGATCCTTCTTCTGGCTCCTGAGGGTAGTTCTGGCCACTGAAGTTGGGCATGTGACCAAGCTGCCCACTGAGAGACCCTGGGACTTGGGAGAGAACTCTTTGGGAAGAAGTGCCTTCTCTCCACCAGGGTTGCTCGGTGGGGAAGATGGAGCTGCTGGTGGCCCCCAGCGGGGAGGGCCTGCCTGAGAGGTGGAGCTGGCAGCCAGCTCTGGGGATTCCTAGGGACACTGATCAGACACCTGGATCAGGCTAAGCCTCTGGGCTTCTTAGTTTATTAGCTTCATTTTCTTAAGTGACTTAGATTTATGCCATAAGAACCCTGAATTGATAATACACTAGATCATAGGAATTTATTCCACATTTTAATATTTTGACTTCACAGGTCTTTCCTCTAAGGACTTCCATTCAAAGGCTATCTCAAGCACCTGACTCCCCCAGCAAGTTGGCCCCAGTCTCTCTCAGGCCTGGACAGAGCTGCCGGGCCCCTTTTTCCTTTGAAGTACCTCCCTGAGTCAGTGTCCAGCTACCAGTAGCTAAGAAATGCCATGTGGCAGAAAACATCATATTCTAATGAGTGGTCTGTGCACCCTGAACCCTGTTGAGGACAATCACATTTTAAGAGAAATAAGTAAAGATCTGGGTCTGGATGGAGCCTGGGTTAGAGGCCAGGGGACACGGACTATTCAGAGGCCGGGGCCTGGTGTCAGCTCCTCATTACCTGGTGGGTGGACCATCATGGTGGCTCTTGCTGGACCCCCTTTGTCTCATCCCATCTCTTTCTCCTGAAGTCAGAAGAAGAGTCAGACTCAGGCTGGTCCTGCCACTTTCCTATTCAAAAACCTTTGGTGGCTCCCCGCTGCCTACAGACTGATCGATACCCAAAGCATTTCATCTGTGGTCTCCCTGAAAGCTCGAATGGTGTTTGTCCTTGCAGGGAGGCCCAGCTGAGACCTAGGGCAGACCCTCCGACTTGTAAGAGTCAGGTCCAGAGTTCCAAATCCTATTCTAACCTCCAGGCCTGTAGATTGCAGGAATTACAATCCTGTAGGAAAGGAGAACCTCCCCTAACCCTGTCCTGTACCTTGGTATATTTGCCACTAATTTTGATTACTAACATACAAAAAAAAAATCTTTCCTCTGGCTACTTTCCTTTATTTAATTATTCATATGATTTTTCTATTGCTGTGCCACAAACTTAGTAACTTAGAATGGCACCTGTCCCTGAGCTCACTGTTCTGTAGGTCAGACGTTTAGGTGCGGCAGGGCAGGGTTCTTTGGTGAAGGTCTCACAGGCTAAAATGCAGACACGGGCCAGGCTGTGTTCCCATCTGGAGTCCAGGGGCCTCCCCCAGGCTCACACAGTGACAGCTGAATTCACCCCATTGTGGTTGTAGGACTGAAGCCCCATGTTCTCACAGGCCGTCCGCAGAGGCAGCCCTCAGCCCCTAGGACCACCTGCCTTCCTTGCCAGGTCTCCCCTCCATCTTCGAAGCCAGCCATGGTGCACCCAAGGCCCCTCATGCCTCAAATTTCTGACTTCTGCTCTTTCTGACCTCTGGACATGTATTGGAAGGACTCATATGGCGTGGTCAGGCCCAACTGGACAAGTCCTTTAACATCAACCCATGGGTTGGCCTCAGTGTTGTGAGTTGACAGCCGCCTTGTGACGGGGAGCAGGAGGCCAAGAGAAGTTCACAAAGCTTGTCCCTGAAGTCAGGGAAATGCCGGCTCCATACCGGAATCTGGTGTTGTGTCACGTGGTAGAAGCAATTCCAACTTATATGCGGATGGAACCCCTGAATGGGAAGGAGCTAGCCAAATTTCCCAAGCCACGAAGCCTTGCCTTTTTGGAAGGACTGCACAGTCAAGGCACAGGCCGACCGCCATGGCCGGGCCTGCTTCCTCCTCATGAGAGCTTGTTCACCCGCAGGGCCAGCAGCCACCACCCAGTCCTCCATACAGCATCTTGACATCACCGCTCAGCATTTGTGACTACAGACGCCCTGTAAATACGTCATTTTTTCATTTTGTCTGTGATCTATTGTGAATATAAAGACCCTAAAATCCACTTGGGAACTGTGATACTTAGGAACTCAGGGGGTTTACTCAGCTCTGTGGAAGGGTGAACAGGAAAGAGGGGACACTTTCCTCCCTCCTCCTCCTCCTCCTCCTCCTCTGGCTTCTAGTCTTGCTCTCCATGGCCCCCTGGGCTTCAGTGGCAGACCTGGGGACTGAGGCATGAAACTTCTTGGTCTCATGGGACAGAGAGGGAAGCAGAGGGTCTCAGGCTGTGCGCCTCTCCACTGAGCGCATCTGCTAAGGCAGACAGCACCAGAGAGGCACACAGCTTCCTGCAGGCTCCGAAAGAGCTAGAGAGCTCCACAGACAGGTAGTGAAAGAACCGTCCTTAAAAACTCTCTTGGCCCAGCACAGAGACCAAGGGAGACTAAGAAGGGAGTCTTAAGGACAAAGCTCTGGGCGTATGTGTGTGTGTGTGTGTGCACGCATGCTCCCGTGCGCTCCCAATACTCCAGCAAGGTGGACACAAAGCAACGTCTAGCATAACCTGTGTCTGGAACACTCAAAGGAGCGTTTCTACTCCACAAAGCTGACAGGACAAACTCAAAACCATGAGTTAATATACTTCAGTTTTCATGGATAGATGGATGTAGATTCACGACATTCCTGTTTTCATAGGAAGGTCTCAAAGAGGCTAACATCCTGCCCCTCTTCTTACTAACTAGGACCCCACCTACCCCACCCCCCAAATAAAACCCCATGTCATTTATTGGCTTCCACTGCAGATAGGGGTGGTCAGGTAACAGTCCGAGCCAATGAGATCAAAGCAGAAGCTGTTGGATAATCTTCAAAGAAAGCTCCTTAAAAGAGGGCACGCTCAGCTGGTGTGTGCATGCCTATTTACTTCTGACCCTTGCTCCTTTCTCCTGCCTGGAAGATGGTCCTGATGGCTGGGGCTAGAGCAGCCATCTTGCAACACATGGAAAAAGCCAGAATTATAGAGATATGGATTCAACCATCCTGCAGTTGCTGAGCTGAGGCTGGCAACTTCTTATCTCCACAACTTGTTCCCTAAGAAAAACACAGCTGGCTTGTCTGTGCCTCTGCATTTTCTATGATACACAGCTGAAACCCAACCTTAGTTCTTGTGAGTACATCACTCCTGCCCCTCTTAAACTTCTTTAGGGCCCCTCTTTTTAGGCAGCCCTCACATGTTCCTCAACTTCTATCCACAGTGACCCCATGTCTGCCCAGGTCTTTCCCCACAGCACCGGATCTACAGGTCTAAATGCCCCTGAACATCTCCAGCCACCAGGCCACAGGACCTCATAGGCAAAGGATCACAACTGAACATGCCAGTTTTGCTCCTGTTCTTACTGGAGCTCGAGAGCCTCCTCTCCCCCACTCATACTCAGTGTGTCCCCAAACCTCATCAGATCTTTTCTGATATCTCCAATTTGCCTCCACTTCTTCAATCCTATTATTCTAAATAGACCCTGCAGTTTTATTACTTAATTATAATTCCCCTTTGAACCAAAGAATTCTCAACAAGTCACTCAAACCAAATTAATCAAAATAAACATCAGTTACCGGGCCGTGGTGAGGTACTCCTGTAATCCCAACTACTAGGGAGGCTGAGGTAGGAGGATCACAAGTTTGAGGCTAGCCTCAGCAACTTGGTGAGACCCTGTCTCAAAATAAAAAAAAAATAGAAGGGCCAGGGGGCATAGGTCAGTGGCAGAATGGCCCTGGCTTCAATCCTTAGCACCAGAAAAAGAAACAAAACAAAAACAAAAATATTCATTAATTGCCTTTGTTTTCTTCTATATATTTTCATTTAAAATTTCACCTTCTTCTAACTTAAGACATTCCCCTGTTCCATACTCAATAACAACAAAGGACTGTTTTACTTTTAATATACTAGGTGTTAAGAGATGTTTCTATTTAAAATCTTATTAAAGTTTACCTACGAGGATGGTGGAAGTGTAGGGTCCAGGTTCCTGCTGGCACCATGAGGGCAGTGATTGGTGGTACACACCTAGGCCTTCACCGTGGATTCAGCTCTTTCCATCTTACCATGGAGGCCTGATCATCCCCAACTTGCAAAGGAGGCTCCCTGGCCCCCCATGAGAAGAGAGCAAGGTGGCCCCCAAAGAGCCCATTAAGCCCACTTTCTTACTCCCCTCCATCCGAGGTGACAACACAGAGGAAATCCGAAGAATTAAGTCCTCGGCTCTGTTTGCCCTGGGGACAAAACAGCCCTCTCCCCTCCTCTCGGACTGGGTGGCGGCCACTCACCCTCTGGGTGATGGGCTTGTCATCCTGGACCTGGACGGCCAGCCCCAGGTCGGACAGCCTGCAGTTGCCGAGGTCATCCAGGAGCACGTTCTCCGGCTTCAGGTCCCGGTAGACGATGCCCAGCCCGTGCAGGTGCAGCACCCCGCAGGTCATCTGGGCAGAGTAGAAGACCACCCGGCTCATGGCCAGGCCGCGCGTGCCTACGTTGTAGATGTGGAACTTGAGGTCCCCCCCGTTCATCAGGCTCATGACCAGGCAGAGGTGGGTCTTGCTCTCGAAGGCGTAGGCCAAAGAGACAATGAAAGGGCTGTTCACCTTCTCCAGGATCTCCTTCTCTAGGAGAGCCATCTTCTCCCCGCTTTTCTTCTTCAGCCGCTTCTTGTCCAGTTTTTTACAGGCGTACATCTTACCAGTGTTCTTCACCTGGACGGCACACACCTGAAAGGAGACAGAGAAGGGGAGAGGAAGACATAAAAGCAGGTGGCTGGGGAGAGGAGGGAGGGAGGACCACCAAGGGCCATGTGTGGGCATCAGCTGAAGGGCCAGATGAAGGGCTTCTGAGAAGAGGGAGGCTGTAAGACAGTGTGGGAGCTACGGTGAGGTGCCACTTCACCTGGCTAGGTCTCCCGTACTTTTTTCTTTTGGTACCAGGGATTGAACCCGGGGTACTCAACCACTGAGCCACATCCCAGCCCATTTTATTTTTTATTTAGAGACAGAGTCTTGCTGAGTTGCTTAGGGCCTCACTAAATTGTTGAGGCTGACTCTGAACTTGCAATTCTCCTGCCTCAGCCTCCGAAGTTGCTGGGATTACAGGCATGCACCGCCACACCTGGCCAGGTCGGCCAGATTTTAAAAAAAGAAAAGGGAGAAATGACAAGCTGTGGAAGGACATGAAGAAATAGTAACCCCGGAGCAGTGAACAACACTGGTGGGAATGTGAAATGTGGAAAAGAGTTTGCTGGTTCCTCAAGAGGTTAAACACAGAATCACTGCAGGACCCAGTGATTCTCCTCCTATGCATATACCCATGAGAACCTAAAACAGGTCTTCAGGCTGATACTTGAACATTCTAACACTATGCACAATAGCCAAAAGGTGGAAGCCACCCAAGTGTCCATCAGCAGATGAATGGATAAAGGATGTGGTATATCCATACAATGAAGTATTACTCAGCCATAAAAATGATTACTGATATAAGTGACAACACAAGGGTACCTTCAAAATGGTATGCTCAGTGAAAGAAGCCAGATACACAAAGGTTCACGTGTTTTTGAAATGTCCAGAACAGACAACTCCCTGCAGACAGACAGCAGACTGGTGGTTGCCAGGGCTGGAGGAGGTGGGAGTGGGGGGCAGTTGTTGATGGGTACAGGAATAATGCAAATGTCTTGGAACTGGCCAGAGGTGATGGTCACTTAATATAGAGACTGCACTAAACGCCACCAAAATGTCCACTTTAAAATTGGTTAATTTTATGTTATGTGAATTTTACATTAAAACCAATTTTCTACTTTAAAAAGCTGGCCAGGCAGTGGTGCAAAGCAGGTTCTGAACTTGACTTTAAGGTAGTGTGTGTTTAGATGCCCATTCTTCTCAAATTAGCTCCACTACCACAACGGAGGAGGAAGGAAGCCCCCTCTCATGTTGATGTCATTTTCCAGTGTCCAGGGCATTTCAGCCTGTCCCCACTGCAGATACCACAATCGAGGTTCTTGGCCAAGTCCACACGTGGATAGTCTCTCTTGTGGCATTTGTATTTACGTCACAGGGCTATCAAAGAAGGGGTGGGGGAAGCTGGGCACAGTGGTGCATGCCTGTAATCCCAGCACTTAGGGAGGCTGAGACAGGAGAATCGCGAGTTCAAAGCCAGCCTCAGCAACGGCAAGGTGCTAAGCAACTCAGTGAGACCCTGTCTCTACATAAAACACAAAATAGGGCTGGGGATGTGGCTCAGTGGTTGAGTACCCCTGAGTTCAATCCCCAGTACCAAAAAAAGAAAAAGAAAAGAAAGAATGGGGGAAATATGCTGGGAAAGCTCACCACTTAAGATCAAAATTAGCTCTAAATAAATTCCCTTGAGCCTTTATATATATACACACACACATACATATATATTATATATATATATTTATGCTGTCTTTGGGGTCATGGAAAATTCTTGTGCATTCAGAGCCCACACTCCCAGCAGACTCCATCCCTCTATCTCAGGAATGTGGCTTTTTGTACTTATGTCACTTGATGGTATGTTTGGGGTCAAGTTGATCTTCTTCCATCCCCTTTTTAACATCAGGCTTGTCTGGTCACCAAGTGCTAAGAGCTAACAGCCAAGCCATAGTTGGAGGATTCCTGCAGGCTGCTCAGGGTGTGTCCTGTGCACCCCAAGATCCACAGCTTGAGTCCCAGGACCCATAATATATTACATATAATAAAAAATATATTATTTATATTACGTAGGCAGATTTTATATATATGAGACAAAACACCACCTCCAGCGCCACCCCTTCTCCATCCTCTGTACTTCACCCCTCCAGCCTGGTATTTAGAGACACTTACCTCCCCAAAACCACCTTTCCCGAGCACTCGGAACTCGGTGAAATACTTGTCCGACACCGGCTGCATCTCGAAGAGTTTCCACTGCAGAAACTTGTCATAGAAGGGACTGGCCAGGAAGTCCTGGAAGGGCTGCTCTTGCAGGAAGGTCATGGTCTCTGCCTTGGCCTGCTCCAGCAGGACCTTGCGCTCTTCATTGGTGGCGGCTGCTCGGCACTTGGTGGCCAGGTCTAGGCTAATGAAGGGGTGTGGGTGCCCGGGGCCGGGGTCACGTGCACAAGTGGCCACCAGCTCCTGAAGGGTGCTGGCCTTGGCAGGCCCCTCCTCGGCCAGCTCCCAGCTCTGCACGTCCTCTAGGAAGGCCACGGCCTCGCGGTACGTGGGCATGGTGGCAAGGAAGTCACGGAAAAGGCGGCGGCCGATGGGCTGCTGCTCGCACAGGCTGTGGAATTGCGGTGACAGCGCCTGGCGCAGCTCGGCGCAGCCCTGTGGCCCCGGCAGCGCCAGGCTCCGACGGCGCCGCTGCAGCTCGCGGCTGTCGGAGTCCGTCTTCCTGGCCTGCAGGTAGGCGGTGTTGGCGATCAGGTTGTCCAGGCCCCCTATGTCGACCATGGCTGAGGCAGGGCGCTCCCCGGGACAGCCGAGGAAGTCGCAGGGACTGTCAGGTCTGTGACCGCTGGGCTCGTTTGCTTTGGGGACTTACTTCGAGGGGATTTACAGGGAGCCTTCTGGCCTGCGGGTGGGACCCGTGCAGGAGGCAGAAAGACGTTTCTCCGGTAAGAAGCTTTGGCTGGCTATGTATAGCTGGCTGTGGGATCCCCACCTGACAGGTCACCCTCCAGCCACAAGGCCAAAGCTGCCAACCCTTGCAGGGGCCACCTGCCTACTCCCGCATCCCACTTAGCTCAGTGCCCTGCATATTGAAGGCCAGTAGTGGTCAGTTGGTGTCCTGTTGCTGACAGCAGCAGTATTGAAAATGATTTTTCAAGTTGCACTGTTTCCCACCAGGATCAGGCTCTGCATTCCTGGAGCAGCCTTGGAGAGGTTTCCTCTGGGTGTCTAACAGCCTGCCCACAGAACAGGATGCAGAAGGGGGATGCTCTGAGCTTTGAGCCCTCAGATATGTTCCCAGAGGTCCTGGGACTCAAGCTGTGGATTTTGGGGTGCACCGGATACACCCTGAGCAGCCTGCAGGAATCCTCCAACTGTGGCTTGGCTGTGAGCTCTTAGCAGTTGGTGACCTGAAAAGACTGATGTTAAAAAGGGGATGGAGGAGGATCATCTTGACCTCAAACATATCATGAAGTTACATGAACGTAAAAAGCCACATTCCTGAAATAGAGGGATGGAGTCTGCTGGGAGTGTGGGCTCTGAATGCACAAGAATTTTCCATGACCCCAAAGACAGAAAGGAGCAACTTTATGGCATGTGGTGGTCACTGTTCCACGGACACAGTTCCATCAGTGAACTCCACATGCCAAGGAGTCTTCCTGCGGATACCCGAGCAGTGAGGTTTAGGGGTCTCTCCACGTCTTTGCTTTAGGAAGCAAGGGAGCTGTCCTCCATGGACGACACTCCAAGCTGAGCTGTCACTGACCACGACCTCACCAGGAACAGATTGATGTCGACAGAGATCAGGCTAAGAACCTGCGCTCTAAAAATAACAACTGTGTCCTACGGGGAAGAATACTCAGGCTTTTTCTTTGCAAAGCAAGGCTAAGTCAGCTTAGAAACAAAGTCACTCGGTATTATGTGAGCGTGTTTACATGGAAGACAGACAGAGAGAGAAGAGAGAGAGAGGAGGCTGCTCAGTCTTTTTCCAAACAAACAACCTCTAGCACACACACTGTCAAAACATCGTCATGACCGCCCCAGCCCGCCTGTCAGCCTCCGACCATTCCCAGAGCAGACACACACTTGGCCTCATGCTCCCGGGAATTATGTAATGAACTCGTGGGTGCCTTTGGCTTTGCACGCTGCTGCGCTGTAAGTGATCGCCTCCGTAGGGACAGGCGATCGGCGTGAGTGACCATGGCTCTGATCATGTCATCTGCTCAGAAACCCACACTAGAAACGTTGGCCTTTCCTTGCTCTTGACATGTTGTCCTGGGTCCACGTTATTTCCGGGCAGTGAAAAATCAGACGGAGAATTTCTTCTGATGAGAAAGTGCCTTTTCCCAGGATTTTTATGAACTTTGAGAAAATGATAGAATTGTCATCACAGATATTTCACCTTATCACTGGTGGGAAATGCCTTCCCTGATGTCTATGCTAGGAACTGCTGGAATTCACCCACACTAATCTATTACTTTTTTAAAAAATATATTTTTAGTTATCAATGGGCCTTTATTTATATTTATCTATTTATATGTGGTGCTGAGAATTGAACCCAGTGCCTCACACATGCTAGGCAAGCGCTCTACCACTGAGCCACAACCCCAGCCCAATTTATTACTTTTTAATATCTGAGTAATCACTTAACCTAGCACTGTCCAAAAGAAATATACAAAGCCACAAATGTAGTTTAAAATTTTCTAATAGCCACATTAAAAAGATAAAAACAAACAGGTGAAATTAATAATTATATTCAGAATCAGGTATGGTGGCACATGCCTGTAATCCTAGCAGCTCGGGAGGCTGAGGCAGGAGGATCCCAAGTTCAAAACAGCCTCAGAAATTTATCTAAGCACTAAGCAACTTGGCAAGACTCTGTCTCAAAATAAAAAACAGAAAGGGCTAGTGATGTGGTTCAGTGGTTAAGCATCCTTGGGTTCAATCCTTGATACCCCACCTCCAAAAAAAAAATCTGACGGATGAGAACAGTTTAAATAGTATTTTTTTTAATATTTATTTTTTAATTGTAGGTGGACAGAATATCTTTATTTTATTTTTATGTAGGTCTGAGGATCGAACCCAGTGACTCACGCATGCTAGGCGAGCACGCTACCACTGAGCCATAACCCCAGCCCCTAAATAGTATTTGATAGTATTAGTTATAAAATGACAGTGTGGTGCCTACTGGCAATTTTAAACAGAGTACCATTATTTAAAAAAAATTTTTTTAGTTGTTGATGGACCTTTAAGTAATTAATTTAATTAATATATGGTGCTAAGAATCAAACCCAGTGCCTCAAACATGGTAGGCAAGTGCTCTACCACTGAGCCACATCCCCAGCCCACAGAGTACTATTATTTTTAAAGTTTGACCCACCTGATATTAAATAGAGGTCTGTTTAAAATGGAATAATTTATGTGATTGGTAGCAACAGGATCCAGTGCTTTCCTGAACTCAATGAAACAATAATAATTCTAGGTCCAATTAAAGAAAGGCATTAAATTCTTATCTTGGAAGCACGCCAAGGATCCCCAAGTGGGGAAGAGTACAAGAAATTTGGCTTGGAGGTGTGGTGCGACAGCAATGAGTACTAAGTCTAGCACTGCTGGGGAGGAATCTTGGCTTGAACGGGTCTTCAGCAAGTTATTTAACTTCTCTGAGTCTCAATCTCATTATATGTAAAATAGAGATAATAACTGTTGATTTTTTTTTAGGTAAGCTCTGAGAGAATTCGGTGCCAAACAGCGCTGGACACAAAGAATTGGTGCTCGTAGTGCTGCAAGATAGTAAGATTAGACTCATAAAATGACATGCAAGATTTGAAACCACAAACTATTGCCATTAAAGGTCTTACTGTATTCTAACATAAAAAGAAGACTGCACTCATATGAAAATAGGAAATATTTCATTTTGAATGGAAATCATAACTTTTACAATAGTAGAAAGCAATGATAATAGGTTACTATTTTTATGACCAATTTTATAACCTGGAGAAAAGGGGAAAAAGTTTTCTGTATTGAGCTCTTCCATTCCATTTTTCTTCATTTAAAGCTTATTTTATGGTGTGCATGTTCATAATTGTAAAATGCTATAACACCATACAACATTTAAAAACACAATAAACACAAAGAAAGTTTTAGGTTAGTGATTAGTCATAAGGCAGGCTAGATTTGTTTTTTTTCCTAAGGATTTTTCCAGTTTAAAATACATCCTAAGGTTAATAGTTCAAACAAATCAGTAAGGCTAGATTTGTAATAAGAATATGATCATCTTTTTAAAAAAAATTAATAATTTATTTATTCTAATTAGGTATATATGATAGCAGAATGCATTTTGATTCATTGTATACAAATGCAGCATAACTTTTCATTTCTCTGGTTGAACACAATGTAGCATCACACCATATGTGCAATCACAGTGTACCCTAGGTACATCTCGTTCCACCATCTTTTCTGCCCCCATGTCCTCTCCCCACCCCTACCTCCCCTTTGCCCAAAGTTCCTCCACCCCACCCCCTGCATTATGGAGAACATGATCATCTTTTTTTTTTATAACTTTTTTTAAAATTTATTTATTTGTATGCAGTGCTGAGGATCGAACCCAGTGCCTCACCCATGCTGGGCAAGCGCTCTACCTCTGAGCCACAACCCCAGCCCCCATGATCATCTTTTTAAATGCACAATTCTCTGCATGGTCCAATAACACTCCTATTTTTCCCTCTTATTTTAAAAAATTGCCACTGCATTATAGTTGTACATAGGAGTAGAGTTTAGTACATCTATTTAAGGATCAAGAATAATAAAGTCATTCAATGTGAATTCTTAAATAAATAGAAGATATTTTGAGCACTGTAAATTCTGAAATAGGTTAATATTTTGGTATTGAGATACTCAAAGAACCCAAATTTTTCTTTGACTTCTGATTTGAGACTTTTTTCTTTCCCTGATTTGAGGTCTTCTGACTTTTTTTTTCCTTTCAGTGAGAGCTCTGTACCAGGAGGTAAAGCACAGAAGTCTTTCTCCTCTCAGTAATAGTAGGCCACACCTGAGATCTTTAATAACTTGAAGTAACCAAAAATACCTTGTTGATGAAAACTTTGTTAAGTATTAAATGGCGATGAAGTGGAGTTGGATTGTGTCTAAACTATGGTTTTAATGTGGTCAGAGAGTTTTCTCATGAAAATGAGTTTTCAAGAACTTTGTTATTTCTGTTGAAATATTGAAGATTGAGAGTCTTGTTGGATTTCCTTCAACAGAGTTCTCGAGACATTGAGGTTTTCTGAGTGAAACTAGAAAGGAATGACATGTGTGTATTTTTAGGGCACCAAGCATAAAAATCCTACAGATTAAGAAGGAGACCATTACAATGAGTTGCCGTTTATTTTACTCTATTTTTTTTTAGGTAAATTTCTGTTATGGAAAATTTCAAACACACTGAAGTAGAGAACAGTAAAACTAACTTTTATGTATCTGTCACCCACCCCCAGCAATTACCACTCTTTTTATTTGCTGGAGTTTTTTTTTTTTTTTTTTGGTACTGGGGATTGAACTCAGGGGCGCTTAACCACTGAGCCACATTGCCTGCCCATTTTATTTTTTTATTTTGAGACAGGGTCTCACTAAGTTGCTTAGGGCCTTGCTTGAGGCCGGTCTTGAACTTGCAATCCTCCTGCCCCAGCCTTTCACAGCTGTGTGTCACTACACTCAGCTATATTTCATATACTAGACTCATAAGCAGATATAATGAAAATAGAATAGTTAAAAACTAATAAACTATATATAAATGTATAATAAGTTTATATCTTAAAATGCTTTTTAAAATTATATATTTTATTTTTGTAGTACTGGAGATTAAACCCAGGAGAGTTATATCCTTAGTCCTTTATTTTTTATTGAGATAGGGTCTTTCTGACCTCAGCCTCCACAGTCATTGGGAATACAGGTGTGCACCATGGCACCTGGCAAAAGGAAAAAAAAAAAAAAAAATATATATATATATATATATATATATAGTACATCAGAAGTATATCACCCAAAGTCTTATCAGAAATGCCAGCTAAGCCGGGCGCGGTGGCTCACGCTTGTAATCTCAGCACTTAGGGAGGCTGAGACAGGAGAATCGCGAGTTCAAAGCCAGCCTCAGCAATGGCGAGGCACTAAGCAACTCAGTGAGACCCTGTCTCTACATAAAACACAAAATAGGGATGGGGATGTGGCTCAGTGGTCGAGTGCCCCTGAGTTCAATCCCCAGTACCAAAAA
>PVHX01020146.1:0-32686 GCA_004024805.1 Geosciurus inauris
ACACTGTTCATTGAAAGTGCATATAAAGGTGTTTAATATGAAGAATTTAATCTGCTTATAATTTTGTGCAAAGTTAGAAAAATTATGATTGTAACAATTTTTTCTATTTGCCTCAACAAATGTTTTCAGTGAACAGTGTGTACAGCTTCTGAAAATTTGTTTTTTTCTGTTATGTTTGATAACATGTATTAAAATGCAACTTTTGAGAAAAAATTAAAAAATTAAAAAAAAAAAGAATACAAACAACAATAAATGTTGGCGAGGTTGTGGGGGAAAAGGCACGCTCATACATTGCTGGTGGAAAAACTGCAAATTGAAACAAGCAATCTGGGAAGCAGTATGGAGATTCCTTAGAAAACTTGGAATGGAACCACCATTTGAGCCTGCTATCCCACTCCTCGGTCTATACCCAGAAGACTTAAAAACAGCATACTACAGTGACACAGCCACTTCAATGTTTATAGCAGCTCAATTCACAATAGGTAAACTGTGGAACCAACCTAGATGCCCTTCAATAAATGACTGGATAAAGAAACTGTGGTATATATACACAATGGAATATTACTCAGCAATAAGAGAGAATAAAATTATGGCATTTGCAGGTAAATGGATGGAGTTGGAGAATATCATGCTCTATAGTTTAAATACATTGTGGTTAGGGTGCAAGTGGGTGAGGGTGTCAGCTTCTATGCGAGTGGGCTCAAGAGGAAATGGGAGCCGATTCTGCACAGAGCAATATATCTGAGCAGATTGGGATCAACCCGACTTAACTTTCAAATCATCCCATAACACCACAAGGAAATCTTTTACACAAGGCTGGTAGTTAACCCTACTCCAGCTCTCTTCTAGAGCAGTTTCCAGCATGGGAGACATGAGCAGAGAAAACTAAAGTATTTCACCCAACATCTTCCTCATACAGCAGAGGTGTCACTCTGAAAGAAGTGACTATTGCCTTTGCCTCCAGCTCCTGAGCAGTGGCACAGGGGCTGTATGGCAGACACAATTAGGAAAAGAAACAAGTAAGAAGAATCCTCCTGAAGTTAAAACAAACCTGAAAAAACTGGCCTCATGTAAAGGATCCCAAATTTAATTGGATCAGATTGTGGAGTGATTTGTACCCTAGAGTATTGTTGAAAAAAACACAGAAGTCAGCCAGTAAACAATGAGGCTAATAGCTGAGGGTGATACCTACAGAGCAGGTGGTATAATAGGGAAACAGGGGAAGAGACAAAGGGAGCTCTCCTAGAATTGCTGCCTTGTCAGGATGACTATGCACAAAAAGCCACTTTAAAGGCTGCAAACTGCAAAGAAAAAGACTTCAATAGAAAAGACTTTAATATTTCAGCCAAGTCATGAAACAAGAAAACAAGCAAACAAGTCTCAGGGAAGAGGTGGGGAGGGAAAGTTAGTATCCACAGTTGCTACAATATATTTTCTAAAATGTTCAGTTTTCAACATAATAAAAATTAAGAGGCATGTAAAAAGTAGGAGGGTACATTCTGTATAACTAACATGCACCAATAAATAAATTTAAAAAAAAAGAAACAGGAAGGGGCAACCCATACATAGAAGGAAGAAAAGCAAACAACAGAAACTGCCTTTGGGAAGACCCAGCTGTCAGGTATATCTGATGTTTTAGTCAGCTTTTTCGCTGCTGTAACTTAAAGATCTGACCAGCACAATTGTAGAGGAGGAAAAGTTTACTTGAGGGCTTATGATTTCAGAGGTCTCAATCCATTGACAGCCAGCTCCATTCCTCAGAGCTCCAGATGAGACAGGAACAGCATGTCAAAAGAGTGTGGCAGAAAGAAGCAGCTCACATGATGATCAGTGAGCAGAGACTCCACTCTCCAGATACAAAATATATACCCAATAGCAACTCCCTCCATGAACCACTCCTCCAGCCACACCCCACCTGCCTCTAGACACACCTCAATTAATACCATCAGGGATTAATCCACTGATTAGGTTAAGGCTATAACCCAATCATTTCTCCTCCAAACCTTCTTGCATTGTCTCACACATGAACTTTTGGGAGCCACCACATCTAAACCATAACACTTGATGGACTTCAAAGTAGCTGTTATAAATATGTTCAAGAAACTAAACAAAAATATGATGAAAGAAGAAAAAGAAAGTTATGATGATAACGCCTTACTCCAAAGAATATCAATTAAAAGAAAAATTTAAAAACATAACCAAGTGGGAATTCTGTAAAAGAAAAATAACTGACATGAAAAATTATTTCTCTCCATCTATATTGCACAAAAGGAATTAAAGTATAATTTATTTGAATATCTCCTCTGTTCAATAATTACCAATAGTTACACAATAATATCTGTTTATTTCTCCATTTATTCAATTATCTATGCAACCCAAAGCATATAGCCTACTTAAACACTATGTATTTTAATAATATACATACACATTTCACTGTTTCCCCTTTACATATAAAATCTTTTATGGCAACTAAATTATCACTTTTATTTTTCTTTAGCTACAAAGAACAAAAGTCAAATAAATTAGGTGGCTAAGCAGAGAATATTGAGCATAGGTAACTATGTTATTAATTCTTTACTCCTTCTATAAAACAATTTTTTCAGTACATTAAATACAGCATTCTATTTGTTTCATTTCTCACTGAGAGAATTGTTTTCACTCTCTTAATATTATATTGAGTCCAAAACCTGAAATTAAGAAATAGCGTTTTGTCAAGTCAATATCAACAACAGAAATCATGGTTTTTTACCATAAACATCACTTTTTGAGTGTTTTGTTTAGTGATTGAAAATGTGCATTTATATTCTAGAAACTAATGTATCATTAAATATACCATTGTTTTTTATATTCAAATTATGTAAATTAAATAGTACTTCTAGATAAAAACTTTTTTATTTAAATACTTCCAAATTTTCCAGAATTTCTAACTCCATGGAAATATGCAGTCTGATACCATAACATCTCTTAGCTTCATAATCTCCTTTAGCAGCTTCAAATTTTAAAACATAATATAAACATCAAATTTTAAAATATATGTTGATACCCCAGAATTTAATGGGCAGAATATTCTGCTCCTTTCTTCTTTGAAGAACAGATCTGGTGTGAAAAATACACAATGATAAATATAATTATACTTACAGAATGATTCTTCAAATGAACAGGCAGAGTGGACAGATTCTTACCTCTTGATCTCTGTAAGATTTTATATGTAAAGGGGAAACAGTGAAACTTTATCTTAATTATATTTTACTTCCCTTGTTTCTTCACTTTTGAAAAAACTTTTTGAAGTGATTATTCTAGTCAGTTTAGAGTGATTGACATCTTTGTTCTTTTTAAATCTAGTAAATTATATGTACTTAGAGATATGTCACACTGAATGTAAATTTATTCAAAGCATTGACCCATTTTATTGATTCCTTTATTCATGACTGAAAGTATTTTGTAGTGAAATGAATTTGTTTATTTTACTAGTAAATCACCTGTGTCATCGAAAGCTCAGTCTTTGTCCCCAATGCCAATTTAAAAAGGAGGACACAGTTTAGAGAAAAAGGAAAAATAATGTTTATTGTTTTGCTAGCAGAGAAGATCAGAGGACTTCTGTCTCAAGAGGCTGTGATTCAGCTCAACAGAGGGCTTTTAAAGATGCTCTTCAAAAGCTGCATTTCAGTTTTTTTCCTACCAAGGGTCCTGGTTCACTCTGATGGTGTGTTGATATTCACTTGTTAATTTGGGAGATAGTCTTCTGGAGACATCTCCTTCCTGTGGTGGGTATGTACAAGAACAGCTAACTTGGCCTAGGATGGGAAAAGGTAATCTTGTTCCCTGACCCCAGGTTAGGGAAAGGGATAGGGAGAAAAGGAAAAAGAAAAACAAATCCCTTTTAAAATAAGCAGAGAGGGCTATATTTAAAAGGTGAAGTGGACCACTGTTACACAGGGACTGTGAAGTCAGAGTGCCTGGTTTCAAACTGTGACTCTACTCCCCATTCTTTCTGCTTCAATCGCTTCATCTTTAAATGCAGATAATAATAGTCCTTATCTCAAAGATTATTATGAGGACTAAGTGTATTAATATTGAAAGTGTTTCAGATAATTGCTAGTGCCTTGCGCAACAATTTCTTCCCTAGAACAGATTCATGCAAGATTGTCTAAGTATAAATTAAAGTTTAATTTAATATCAGGATAATCCAATTGATACAACTGACAGAATATTAAGCTTCATAAAGAATGACATACATACCATGGACATATACATAAGATATTGACAAGAAATCTTGTGGTTGGAGGGTCTCTTCTTTGTGGATGTAAATATACTATAATGATTTCTTATCCCATCATGTAGACAAGCTGTGCTTCCTAAATCACAATCTCTCATTTTGAAATTTTTTTGTTCATTTTTACTATATGAGATTATAAATCATGTAAAATATAAAGTATATTATTGAAAGGGTGGTAAAAAAGCAATATTTTAGATTGACCTCTACTGTCACATTAATGTAATTGTAAACATAATGAAATCTACCTCTTTATTGAACTGGGTCCTAAAGGATTCACAAGAAGGAAAGAGGATGATCCCAGCATCATTTGAAAAGGGGGCTAGGCCAGGGTAAGAGTCATTCACCAGTTACACTCTGCCTCAATTTGTGTTGTTGTATTTTTTATGATGATGGTTTTATTTATTGCTTTACAGTTGATCATCATTCTCCCATCAAACTTCTATCCCTCTGTTAAAGGCAGTCCATATGTCGTTCTGTTGATCATGATTATAAAGGTCATTGATGGACATTGATACTATGAAGATGCTATTCCAAAATCCCAAATAAAACTACAGGTCACTTTGAAGTAAAGACAAAGGATTTACTCTGGCCAGAGCCAAGGGAGCAAAAAGCGGACAGTTCTGCAGCCCAAGACACTGAACACGGGTGAAGAGCCACTTAAAAACAGAAAACCCACAAAGAAGGGGGGGTGAGAGAGGCAAGTACAAGACGCGTTTCATGAAGTGTCACCAAGTTCTCAGAATTGGCACCTCCCATGCCCACTCAGGATGTAAGCTAGCACCAGCTCCACAGCTTAGACATTGTGGTCAGGGTGCACGTGGGTGAAGGTGGAGATGTCAGCTTCCATGCAAGTGGGCTCAAGCAGAAAGGAGGGCCAATTCTAAGCAGGGTGAGATGTCTTGAAGAGAATGGGATCAACCCAACTTAACTTTCAAATCAGCCCATAACAATACACTATTGTGAATATTGTGCCATTAATTATCTTGGACTTTAAAAAGAATGATACAGGGGCTGGGGTTGTAGCTCAGTGGTAGAGCGCTTGCCTAGCATGTATAAGGCACTGGGTTAGATCATCAGCACCACATTAAAAAAAAAGAAAGAAAGAAAGATGTACCTACTATTTATCACCAACATGAGTGTTTCACACGCTGTTCTCAAAGAGTCCCTATGTGTCCTAACAGTAGCACCACAGAAAATCAATTGTGCTGCCATTCCTAAACTCAGGGGAAACTAGGATACAGATGTGGCATTAAAACCTCCAGGTTATCCTCTCCAGCTGGAAGGAAAAAAATTTGAAGGGCCAAAAATCTGTGTTTTCTTCTTTGCAAGAATGCCACTAAACCAGGTTGAAATAAGCCCTCCAGGGTGTTTAAACACTCATTAGTTTGCAAATTTGATAAAGTGATTAGCTTAAAATTGGTACATAGGTGGATAATGAAAAATCAATATCTTTTAACACAGTCTTGGTTTTGATGCTCCATAACAACCTTATCTTCATGAAAATTGTGGCTCACTAATTCTACATTCCATGAAGCTACAAAAAAGCAGGTTATGTATGCAGTCAGGTTTATCATCTTAAGCTATTGATAATTTTCAATGAATTATAGAAGGTTCTTGAAGTAATTTTTCTTAGTTTTACTTAGAAATTTATCACTCATATCCTGAATACTCTCTATAATATTTAGTATTTATTCTGACATTTTAATATAAAATATGTTATACAGTAAAATTAAAATGGATGAGTCGGCTTAGTTTTGGAAATAAGAGAGACCAGTCCAGGAAGCAGGGAGCTGTGGAGCAGGCATGATGGAGGATCCCAGCTCCTTTCCTTAGAGAGGGCTTAGGACTTTGGAGCAGTGGTGAGGCAAGCCTCAGGAAGAAATGAAGTTGCTATTTAGAGATTTCATCCAGTGATAAGATAGGACTGACAAGAAGGACATGCAAAGAAAGATCCCAGACTCTGAAAGGAACAAAAGAATCATTCCTCTGAGGACCTATGAAAATAAGAATACTGTGTACTGAAGGCCTGAGCCAGTGTGATTAGCTAATTGGTTAGGAATGAATGTCTGGTCTCAGTGGGTTTCTGGAGAAAACTTGCCAGGGCATGCAGATGACACTGGTTTTACCCACCATATGGCATGTTCCTTTACATATAGCATTTGAAGACACACTTCTCAAATGATATGCCTGGCTAGCATTGGGTTGTCTTTGCAGCAAACACATCCAGCCAATAGAATCCTTATACCTAAAGAGCCAGGAGGACTCAATTCTATTGCACAACAGAGGACACAGCCGCCTGAAAAAGTTCAATAGGTAGAACACAATAAGGCTCAAACACAGGAAAGGTTTTCTACAGTTGTTCTTTTAAATGACTGAAACTTCAATTTTAAGAAGTTATGATGTGTTAAATTTTATATGTCAAAAATTAGCTACTCATTCAAGTGCAGTAGTCTTATTGTCCAAAACCTCATGTGAGCTTTCTCTTCCCAGTTCAAGTTTGTCTGACCACTGATATCCTAATTTAATCAGTCTTCACAGAAACTTCAAAGTGCAATTCCAATAATTATGTAAGACTCAGTGTGATTATTACTTATTAAGGGTTCTAACATTCTATTCCAAATGTTGGATGGTAACTTTCATGAGAAGTACAATTTACTAGTATTCTAAAAGAGATGTAGCTACAATGGTGGTAACCAAAATATTTGTAGTAGAGATCTGGATAAAAATGGCTCAGGACAAATGAACCCCAGGTTTCACTAAGTAATATATCCTGGGGTCATCCTGAATATACTATTTGACCTCCTTCTTTTGATGTGCTCTGTAATTCTTATGTTTATAACAATGATTTTATTAAAACTGTGAAATGTCCCTTTAAAACATGTATTGAATGTCTCAAAACAATACTGACTCATCAAAGGAAATCACATCAGATGAGAAAGCAGAGGAATTCATTCAAATGAGAAATACTGTCACATTTCAAAAGGTGCTAGAAAAAAACTGATAGCTGACATTTCAAAGCTGAAACATAATTGCATGATCATCAGCATTTCAGGGACTACATCTGGGAATCAGATGAAGGAAAGTTCAGTGAACATTTGAGTCTTCCTGTTCCTGTGGAGAGTCCATATGGATTCCATTGTTGGACAGTAGTTGAATTCTGGATAAGGATCCTTTGCTGTTATATAAGTGTTAAAACACCTGAAAGGAATGGAGCACATGCTGACTCTTCAGAATTATGAAAAGATCTTCACTTCAATGAGATAATATAAGATGCAATAAATTAGCTGTCTGTGCTAACTCAGTTTTCATCAATCTGAAAATTGATGCTCATCCTCTTACTGTCCAGTGGAGAATGAATGATACAGAGCACAGGGTCATAATCAACCAACTGGCATATAGTTATGGAACAAATGCAACACTGAAGGCACTGTGTTGAGGGTTAATTAGGTTTATCATCATAAAACTAATTTCCTCCAAGGAACTTATGAATTTATTGCTAGATGACAAAAGCATAACTTCTGAGTAACTATAACTTACTGAATGGTCTGAAGTCCATAGGACATAAAAAAGAAAAAAAATACCTTTCCACCACCATAACCTTAAAACATGTTATCAAGTCCACATTGCCAAAGTATGATGCCCTTTTATGATCATGTAGGAGTAATTAAGAACTTTTATTTTCAGTTATCAAATAGTAGACTCAACTTGGGCCACCAACACTTACACATCTTTGCTCCACCAAGCAGGGGAGTGAAATTTCTTCACTTATTGACATTACAGGTGACTCTAAGTAAACTCTTTTTTCACTTATGGCTCCAAATTTCTGAGAACATATATGGCTTCCTTTTTTTAAACTTTGTTTTTAGTGTTGATGGACCTTTATTTTATTCATTTATTTATACAAAGTGCTGAGAATCCAACCCAGTGCCTCATGCATGCTAGGCAAGCACTCTACCACTGAGCAACAACCCCAGCCCACATATGGTTTCTATTGAGAATGTTTTTCATGCTCACTTTCGTAACAGTATAGGCCAGGCATTTAAATATAGGTTAGCAAACATGCAGCCAGGATATGTAGTACCCATGTGTTCACTTGTAGATAATTCAAATCTCTTGCACCCTTATCTATTTGGCGTGGTTGGTAGGAAAAGCCATCTTCTTGTCCTGTGAATTTTATTCAATGTTTTCCTCTATAGATCTCCAGATTTCTCTAAAAGAATAGTTGTAAAGTGCAACAGAGAGTAGACAAAGGACTAGTTGAGCTCTGGGGATCTTTTAGAAATCCCCATGGAAGCCAGGTATGGTGGCACATGTCTGTAATCCCAGCAGCTCAGGAGGCTGAGACAGGAGGATCACAAGTTCAAAGCCAGCCTCAGCTAAAGCAAGGCGCTAAGCAATTTGGTGAGTTTCTAAATCAAATACAAAATAGGGTTGGGGGTGTGGCTCAGTGGCCAAGTGCCCCTGAGTTCAATCCCTGGTACCCACCCCCAGCAAAGAAAAGAAACAAATTCCCATGGATACGCCTACAAACTCTATTTAGAATTTAGGATCCTTATCATCCATTTCTGTCAGCTTTGAGAGGTTAGTGACAATCCTGGGATAGCACAGAATATTTTACTGCACATCCTACTCTAATAATTTTAGGTAAATAAAGGATCTGGCTGCTTTCAGATGCAGCACAGTGACTGATTTACCTAATGAAGCACATACTTCAGGACATCTTATTTACCTTCCAAGGTCCTGTGCCTCATTGTACATTTATCATTTTGTATTCTTTTCCTTAAAGCTATTTTTTAAGCATACGAGCTTCAGGTCCCACATAATTTGGATCTACTCTTAAAAGTATATGATTAATTGACAACCACAATTTCTCTAATTTGATCATCAAATTCACCTGTTAAAACTTTCTGGAAAGATTTCATGAGAAGGCATTTAAAGATTCCACATTTTTAACACAGAGAACCAACCATGTTGTGAAAGACCCGAGCTAAAATGAACCCCATGACAGGCTTTGGACCCTCCAGAAAAACTAGTAGGCCTGAGTTTTGGTTCTGGGGAAAAGACACACATTGCTCAAGGCTGAAGCCCCTCTGGGACCACCCTCAGATCAGACAATCAAAGAGGTTAAAAATTACATAACTTGCATTCCTGAGGTCTGAGTCAGGGTCTAAGAACTATAGATAGTTACTTTGCACAAACTAGTCAATCACTCTCTGCTTGCCTGAAACCCACGTGGGTCACTTAAACTCACCTTGTAGTTGGTCATTTTCAAAAAATTCCCAAAAGCCATGATTGGGTCCCTCCAAATGTTACGAACACCCCTCAAACTCTGAATGGTCACTGTTGTCACCATAGGTGCTGTACAATTGTAATTGGTGCTTGTGTAATGATGGGATGCATACGTCATGTCCACTGCCACCATCTGTCCCCTCCCCCTATGAAAACCTGCTCAGTCATTGTTCAGGGCTCTCTGTATGGACCTGCTGCTTTGGTGAAGTCTGAGAGACAGAGCTTAAGCCCAAATAAAGGCTCTTTGCTTTTACATATGTGCCTTGGTCTCCCTGGTGGTCTTTGGGGACTCCATGATCTGGGCATAACAGTTGGAGGCTCAAGGGAGATCTTATTACAACAGTTACCCACTCTACAAATCTTATATAAAGCTAGGTTTTTATAAGAATCTTGGAAATAGCAGAATATGTAAATAAAAGCCTATTTCTTCATTATCATCAGAATACTTTTTACATGAAATTAAGAATTTGTCTTTTAGAACAGGACATAATAATCTATTACCATGTGTCATAAGTAATTCAGTACTATATATGCTTTCATTGCAAATCATGTATTATGTACTATAGTACCTATGTTAAGCTTTTTGTTGCTGTGACAAATACCTGAAGGAAAAAAATAAAAAACAATTTGAAGGAGGAAAGATTCATTAGATTCATTTTGGTTCACAGTTCCAGAAATTTTAGTTCATATTGGGTAGGTTCCATTGCTTTGGGCCTGAGGCAAGGCAGAAAGGGCATGGAAGAGGAAATTTGCTCAGTTCATGGCACACAGGAAGCAGAGGGAAGAGAGAGGGATCCCCCTGACTTATTCCTCCTGATACCGCCGGTTACTGGTGATGAGTTTTGCTTCCTCACATGTTGAAGTTTTAACTTCAGAGAAGCACACCAAGGCATGCATATAAAGCAGGGTTTATTTAAAAAGGAGTGACATAGACTTCTCCTGGGAGGGACAAGGGGGCCATACCTGGTATCCTGGTATCCCAAGAAGTACTAGTGTTCTGCCTTTTAATATGTCTTAGGCTTCCTTTGTTCTCCTGCTCTCTTCCCCTTATCTCTGTCCTTCCTACATACTTGACTAGGCTCAGGAGATGTTCTGGTGTGATGGCCAAAAGGTGAAAAGCAGATGGACAAGGTGAAGTAATCTGGGTAGGCAGAGGTGTAATTAACAACTCTCTGTAGGGAGGAACAATCTCTGGGACAGGTTACTTTAGCAACAAGTTGGAGTAGGGGCAGGTTATATTGATAAGGGTGGAGGAGGGGCTCTGAAGGCATTAGCATTTCAATTCTTCTTGGGACTTGCCAGACTCACTAAAATTGGCCTCTTTGATCCAACCTGACTCGATTTACCTGTCTCTACCAACTGTCTGTGTAATTCTTGTTTCACTTCTACCATGCCCTACTTGCCTACAGTCTTCACCACCTTCTGTAGTCTATCAATAGATTAATCCACTGATGAGATTACAGCCCTCATGATCTAATCAATGCCCCACAGCATTGCATTAGAGACCACCTTCCACACATGAGCCTTTGGGAGACATTCTAGATCCAAGTCATAACAGCATAGCAAATACAGTATTATATATACTCTCACTGCAAATCATATGGGCATTGTATTTGATACATAATCATAAATGTCACATTAGGAATCTTTTGCATTTTGGAGGTGCCAATAGACTATCTTTTAATACTAAATTTAATTTCCTATGCATCACATACTTGTGAATTTTTTCCATGTGTATTTTTTATTTTTCAACTAATAATTTCATTGATATCATACTATTTTATCCACTTTATTTTTCATTCCATTATTTAAGTTTTGGTTTTGTTTTCGTGGTGTTGGGGATTGAAGCCAGAGCTTCATGCACACTTAGGCAAGCACTCCACCACTGAGCCACGTCCCCAGTCCTTTAATTTTTATTTCACTCTCTTAGCCCTATCTTTGTGCAGCACTTCAGAAACATTAAAAACTTCAAAATCTATTAAAATTTTGACTTTACTTTTGTGTTTCTTCCTCTGTGGGCATTGATTTTGCTACTAATATTTTTGAGGTGACTTTTTAATTTTATTTTGAAATGTTTCCCTTTCATATCATTTCATTTCACTTCCCTTTCTCTATAAAATGTTTGTAAATGTGCCATTCTCTGCCTTTGTTTGGTTTTTCTGTGTTTATGCATTACTATTGCCTGATAGTAAAATCTGAGCCAAGTGAGGTTTTTTGGTGTATTTGTAGGTACACAGGATATAATCATGATATGCTGCAGTGCCAGGCTCTTGTGTTGTGCTCATTCAAGACCTATTGGGAATAAGACAAGGTGCTTCTTCAATGCACACACTTGACTTATGTAAGTAGGCTTTCACTGTCTGAAAGACACTAATCTCTTAACCCATCAAGGATACTGCTTCTGTTTGCTTTCTCTATTCCATTACCTTCAAAATGTCTTTTAGCTAGTTGTGTCCTAGAAACATGACAAGCCATGAATTTGGAATCTGAAGATACCAAAAACTATAAGAAATATGTATAGGTGGAATTTTAACAAGCTGTCATAATATTCATTAAAACACTATCATTTATGAAGAATTTGACTCAGTTTTTTTTATTACAAGAGGATTTTCATTCATTAATATGCAGTAAAGCAATGAAATATCTTTGTGTTCTTTCTCACCCTCTCCCAAAGTGAAATTATGTCTTTAAAAAAGTTGTGTTTCATGTGTTAATAGAACAAATGCACACATACACAAACATATGTACATAATGTATACATAAATGTATATATGTGCATATATATATGTAAAATAAAGGCAATGTATGTATTGTTATATATGTTGGTAGCAGTACAATAGGGTAGTTATGCATGAAATGAGATGTTAATTGTTTTCTCAGCTTAAAAATACACAGTACTAAATGAAACTCTTTTTTTTCTGACTGAGCAG
The DNA here is from genome assembly GCA_004024805.1 of Geosciurus inauris. Lineage (NCBI taxonomy): Eukaryota > Metazoa > Chordata > Mammalia > Rodentia > Sciuridae > Geosciurus > Geosciurus inauris. The sequence continues at coordinate 12,496 of PVHX01020146.1, forward strand.
CAGACTCATTCACAAGCTTGGTATTCTATTCACTTTAAAAAATTTCCTTTATAAAGATATAAAGTATATGCTTTTTTTATTCTGACAGCACATTCACATTTTCTAGATGCCATCTTATTGTCTAACATCTGAAGATCCAGTGTGTGAAGGCTGATGCCAAACCCACATCAAAGCTAAGGTAATGAGAGAGGCGCTGCTCTCTAAAAGCTCATGCAGATCAGCAAACACCAAGGGTGCACTTGTTCTCAAACCTTAATTTTGTTTTGTTGCCCTTTCCATTTCAAATAGCCATGCTAGTTTTTTTTTTTTTTTTTAATTCTTAGAGTTCTTTTTCATAGAAAAAAGTAACTAAAAACTTCTATCTTTAGAGAGCATAATAAAGTATTTTCTAATTACAGATTGGTGGTGTTCTCAATATGTTGTTCCTCTAATTGAATGCCTTAAAATAGCAGTTGCGATGCTTTAAACCTAATTTATTAAAATGGCAATAATGGAGTTGGAGCATGAATGCTCAGATGAAGATCTGTTCTCTAAATGAAGAATAATTATCCATGCTGGAAAATTATCAGAACAATTTGGGGCTTCTGTAATAACATACTAGGTAATTTGTTATATTCAATATAGTTGGAAATATTTACCACTTATTAATTTCTGAAAGAGTCAGTACAGCCTACAGGTATATGATTAGTGAGAAAATATAAATACTACATTAAAAAGTCAGATCATAGTTATCTTTAAAGTATAATTAAACAGTGATAATCTAACCAAGTTTTATTTTATGAGTAAATCAACTACCAGAAATATTTTTAAAACAAGCAATAGGTATTTCAGTTGTTCGTGGCACTGGTGAGATAATAAAGTAGTTTACCCAAGTGCATGCCCAGGATTGCTTCCCTAACTTCACCCAGGACTGACAACACGGGCAACCAAGAGCAGAGGTTGCCCAGTTAACAGAGGAAGTGCTGAACATAAAGAACAACTCTTACTCATTTCTTCTATACTCTTAAAAGAGGAGAATGCATTTGTCTTATCTCAGAAAGAGATAGAACATATTGTTTATCATAACATGTAAACTGCCTTAACTAGCCCTCCTTTTATCATTACTATTTCTTCTCCAATACCACCTCCTCCAATTGAAATCAATCTAAATTCCCAAGGGTTGGGACCAAGTTGTGAGTTAACCATGTATTATTATGAACTATGTATATTATAGCCACTAAAACTTGAGAATCTATGTGCCTGATGACAGCCATTTTCATTCCCATGTAAATAGACAACAACAATTTATATACATGTACATCAAAATAAGCATGCAAGAACATTTGTAGCAGCTTTATTCACAATGATCATTAAATTGAAACAATCCTAATGTCTACTAACTTTAATATGGATATATAAATTCTGGTTTATTCATGTAAGGGAATAACACATATAAATAAAAATGAATACACGTCAGCTGTACCCAACTTTGATATATCTCACAAAGCACGCTGTTAGTCAATGAAATCTGACATCAAAGTATAAACACTTTACATTATGAATAATGCTCCAAAAGAATTAATTCCCCATTTGTCCTATAGAAAGTAACATTCTAAAATCAAGAGTATGTATAGAGATATATTAGAGAGGTTTTCTTTTTTTAAAATATATTTTAGTTATACATGGACACAGTGTCTTTATTTTGTTTATTTATTTTTATGTGATGCTGAGGATTGAACCCAGTGCCTCACACGTGCAAGGCAAGCGCTCTGCCACTGAGCCACAACCTCAGTCCATTAGATAGGTTTTCTACTGATAGAAAAAAAAATAAAGTCATGATTAAAAGATAGAGGACCAGAAGTCAAAAGATAAACAGCTTATGGGAAGATGTGACAGTGAAACAGAAGTAATTAGAAGCAATTCATATGTAATTTTTCCCATCTCAATTATTTTTTGGATCGTTGTAACCTGGCTTCCCAGTTTGGACAAAAAGTTCTTACTATTAGTGAAATCATCCTACAGGATATAAAATGTTCTACATTTAATTAAAAATGAGGCATGAAAATAGTTATTTTGAAAGATACCTCAAAGATTCCTCCACAGTTAGTGGAAATGGTGGCACTGGTGATCCATTGTACTCACTCCTATTCCAAAGTGGCCAGTACCACATTCCTTCCATTTCTGAATTGAACCTTGAGGGATACATTCATTTAGCAAATGTTTTTAAATACCTACTAATTATCAAACCTTCTTCTGGGCCCCAGAACACAGTGGTAAATAAGTCAAAATCTCAAAGCCCATGTATCTCTATAGAGTTGGAAGATGTGAGGGAGTTATAGAAAAACAAGAAGAAAAAAAAAGATTAAGTAACTCAAGTACCAATAAGTACAGTAAAAAAAAAAAAAATGTGAGTTAATTGTGTATGAATGATCAGAGTGGGAGAAAAAGAAACAGTTTAAAGGTATTGCCATTTTTGAGGACTTTTATCTAGGATCTGAATGATAGGAAAAAAGATGCACGAAAGAGCATGCTAATCAGCAGGAACAGCAACTGGTAAAATCTAAGGAAAAACGATTTCAATGATCAAAAAACAGAAGGAAAGTGTCTTAGTTTGTGTTGTGCTGCTATTACAGAATACACTGGATAATTTATTGACTCATAAATCTGGAAGCTGGGAAGTCTAAGGAGAAGACATCTGCAGGCCTGGTGTTTGGAGAGGCCACTGTCTTCTTGCAAGATGGTGCCTTGCATTCTGAGTATTCCAGAGGGGAAGAAACCTGCATGTTCCTATGGCAGAAGTCAGAAGAGCCAAGTGAAGCAAAAGGGGGACCAACTAATATTTTTATAATGGCATTGTTCACCTCTCAAAACTGCCATCTCTTAATACTTTATTATAGCAATTAAATTTTAACATGAGTTTTGAAGGGGACAAAACTCAAACCATAGCAGAAGGCAAAACAAGATAAGAGAGTGGTGAGGAGCTACGCAATGGTCTAATTATGTAATCTAAAATCCCCAGAAGGGGATAAATGTCAGATTATAGCCAGATTATATAAAATCATATACTTTATTATTATTTTCAGTTCCTAGGGAAAATCACCAGAAATATCACGTAAAATTTCAAATTTCATTTTAAGGTCAGAATCTTATTCATTCCTTTTGTGTTTGGATAAGTCTAGATAGGCTGCTGGCCTGTAGTCATTGTTGTAATACCCATTAAAAGGAGTTTCCAGAGAGAAGAGGAGCAAGCTTCTTGTCCAGATGGTCAGAAGAGCAATGGTATCAGTGTTGAGTAATGATCAAGATTTCAGGGTGAGCTGAGGCATTATTAGAACAGGTCAGGGAAAAGGTAATAAAGGCTTGAAACAAATACATCCTTAGCTTACTGTATTGGTTTGAGCACATAAACTGTGGATGTGTAATGATGATTTAAAGGAAGAGAAGCAGAGAGGATCGTACCTGAGTGTGATGGCTCATTTTTGAAGGTAGTTTGTAGATGTGATTAAAATTTGCAATCATTGGACTTCAAGTAAAGTGGATTACCTTTGATAATGTGGGTGGGCCTTATCTAATCATTAGCCTTAAAAACAAATATGGGTTTTCAGAGAAGAAGGAATATTACCTAGAAATCTTGATTGAGTTTCCAGCCTGCCAGAAAAAATTTAAAATAAACTCTCAGTTCCACGCCCCCGCATATATATATATATATATATATATATATATATATATATATATGCATGTTCTATTGATTGTATTTCACTGAAGAACACCAAATAAAGTTTGCAATACAAATTCCTCTCCAGTTGCCTGAAGGAGACAGAAATGTACAAACCACTTTTACTTTATTGTGGTAGGGTATAGAGCAAGGCCAGACTCAGTCATTCTATGTTCTTCAACATTTCTCATGGGACATGGTTGATCACTGAAATATTAAGGCTCAGTCCCATTGTTCAGAACCAAGTATATGTTCAGCATCAAAGGACTGTTTTTTTGTTGTGTTTGTTGTTTTGTTTTGTTTTTTTCTTACCTAAGGATAAGTGACATATCTTAGAGGATGTTATAGCTTACTCTTTTCTACTATTGAAATGTAAATGATAGGCATTAGGAATTCTTCCCAAACAAGTGAAATAGAAAGCTGAACATTTATCTAACAGATCCACTTTGGGAACTGAGCAAGCCAGACTGATAAGATGCCTGAAATAATAAAGAAAATATTGATAAAAGATAAAAATGTCTCTATCTATCCCTATTGACTTCACCTTTTGATTAATAGTATTATTTCCTGAGTTCTTTCAATGCACCTTACATATTATTCAGAAGGTAGCTCTTGCCTATGAAGTACAGAATGGAATAAAAGAGTCTTAATTATTTAAAGTGGCTGTCTGCAGTAACTCAAATCACCTTTCTATTCTAATTTGGCTGAGCATTTCTGGCTGTGGGTTAGTGAGGAAATTGTGAACATGACCAGATTAAACCAAACACAGAATTTAAGCAGTGATTTTTATTCTTGGTAGATACTACACCTAAAATAATTTTGTTTCTTACATATCTCTAGATTCAATTCTGGCTTCACGTTACTGTGTGGCAGTAAACACTTTATTAAACAGCTTCATGACACATTTTGTCCATCAATTAAATGGGAATAATATTAACACCTCATTGGGTAGTTGTGAGGAGAAAGCATATAGATTTGCTGCTGGAACACAAATACATAAATGGTTATCTGTTATATGATCCCTAATACCTTACTATCACACAGTTGCTACATCATGGCTGGGGATATAGCTTAGTAATTGAGCACTTGTCAAGCATGAGCAAGGCCCTATGTTTAATACCCAGCACATCAAAAACAAACATCTGTCTTTGTATACAATATTCAGAAAGCAATCCAAACCTAAGTCTGAGTTTCAGATCTGCAAATTGGAACTTAGGTGATGTTGGCAAGCCACAACTGTTTCTTGACCTAGGAATTAGACCTGATACCTGCCATATCTATATCATTATAGAAACCAAATTGTGATTGTATTATTGAATGAATTAAGTTATCAAATCCTATACAACTATGACAGCCTGTTGTCTAATCATTTAATCAATTATCTTCAAAATTATAAAGACTATAATGCTTATACAGTTGGTACTGCACAACCATGTATTGAAGAAATGTTCAAAAAACCAAATAACAGAATAACCATAATTATTTTAAGTATTTTTAAAGTAAGCACTTTTTTTCTTGCCAACAATAGCATAATAGTAAAACACAGTTGCTTCGGCTTAGCTGGATCCCTCTGTAGTTTTCCCTCCATCTTCTGACTTTCAAAGTTTGCTTTCTTTTTCACTCATTGGTAATGCACAGACAGGAGCAAATTGTCCCAAGTCCCCTTGCTGCTCCTATGGCCTCATCAATCTCTGCTCTCCTGTGTCTGTCTGAGTAGTTTTATTGCTCTTTGTTTCCTCCTCTGACTTGGTCTACATCAGCATTAAAGGGGGGATAATCTACACAGGGTAATCAATATTGATCTTCCAATTTAGCCCAAACACCAAAGCAGAGAATTGACTTAGAGAAAATTCAGGTGTAAGAAAATCTAATAGTCCATTAAACCACCAGCAAGCTGTTTGGTGGAACCATGTCTCCAGCTGTTTGAATCCTCCTTCTTTCACAGATTTTTAAACTCAAATCATATCATGACTTGACTACATTGGGCCCCACATAGTCTTTTTGAAAAGAAAAAATAATAATAATGTAAACATTTCACAGTTATGGGAGCTTTATATTGAAACAATGAAAAAAGTATGCAGGAAAGCTGGAAAACTGATATTCTACTTAAATTCTATCAAAGACACATAAGAATCTGGTCATTAAAAGACAACAATTTGAAATGCCCAGACAACTACCTGTAGATTTCCCTTTGTTCTTTCACTTGCTCTGATTAAATTTTTTAGGACATTTCTGTTAGTGTTCTGTATCCTATTTGCCAAGTTCTTTGTAGCCTTGACAGAATTTCCAGTGTTTGAGAGTAAACATTGTGGAATCTTTGGAAATAGAGAACCAGACTTGATTTCAAACTGCATGAAGTAACTGGACACTATCCAGAGACTCTGCTTGCCATGACTATATGCATTGCTCTTCCTCTTGTTAAAAAGCCTTTCCTTCTTACACTTTCTCATGCCTATCATGGCTCCATTTATTAAGCTGTCTCATAGTTCCTCCAGTATTTACTGCTCTTTCCTGCCCTGTCTTCCCATCTGCAAAAAGTATAGCTATCCTGAAGACCAGATTAAAGGTGAATTATTCCATAAAGCCTTTGCTGATTCTGTGGAAGGAAGTAATGCTCCCTGCTTTGATTTTCCATTCTTTTTTTTTAAGCTATTTAGTGCCACTTGCCTTTAACATGTAATATGCTAAAGCAGATTACAAATTCTTAAAGGCCAGAACGCTGTCTAAGTCTATGTTGGGGTCTTCTACACCCTCTAATACAATGCCTTTCAGATAGGTGACTGCTAGTAAACATGCGTGGGCATTACTATATCCCCAAACATTCAATGAGTAATCATGAAAGCTAGGTGAAAGAATTGTATCCGAGTGATACTAGAAGGGCCATGATATCTGATTTCCAATGATGACTGAATGGAAGTTCTAATGAGGTGTTACCAACAGAAGCAAAGAAAATCCTATCAATGACATAAAAACAAATTAGCATTCATTGAATACTGTATTAGTGTCCTGTGGCTTCTGTAACAAATTACAACAAACTTGGAGGCTTAGAACTGAACTTAAGTGTTCAGGACACCAGGTGACTGAAATCAAAGTTATCAGTAGGACTGGCCTCTTGCTGAAAGATCTGCAGAAGCCATTCCTTGGCTTTTCTAGCTTCTGGTGGCTGGATAGGGGCATCATCATTTCATTCTCTACCTTCATTGGACACAATGTCATTTCCTCTTCTGGGTCAAATCTCCTTCTTTTCTTATGAGGGCACTTGTGATTATGTTTACATCCTACCTAAGATCACTTTGCCCTCTCAAGATCCTTAGCATAATCACATCCACAAACATCTTTTTCATGAAAGCTTACATTTATAGCTTCTGGGATTAGAAACTTATGTCATTGGGGTACATTGTATTCGATTTGCCATAGGCACCAACTAGACATACCCCTACACATGGGATCCCTACACTCAATCCACACAACTGGTTTGTGACGTGATTATAATTGTTCTGAGAATACAGGTGAAGAACAGCAGAGTCCAAGATGTTGTGTGACTCACCTGAAGACAAAAGTAGCAAAGGGTAGGGATTTGATTCACACCTAGATCCCTCTGGCTGCAACTCGATTTTATTCTTGCATTACATCCTAGCAGCTTCCCAAGTGTGAGACACACAGTAGATTCTTAGTACATATATGTTGTTATAAAAGACAACCACTGACATTTTGAAATTTGTGGCTTTTTCATTTGTCACTATTTCTAAATGTTCATTGATTTTTAAAGTATTTATATATTAGATGTCTCTTGTGGAAGTGTTTTCTAATGAGTGCAGTGCTGTCTCCAAATGGATTGCGCTGAGGCTTAGATGCAATTTTGTCAATGTGACACAACGTAAGGGATGCAAAGATTCTGTATAGAAAGTATAAAATACTTGAAACTTTGGGAGTGTGCAAACCGTTAGTCTAGAAATGATGACAATGTACATCCTCAATTCAATTAAAAATGATTACAGATCAGCTGTGTTGTCACTGTGAAATGATGAGATTTCTGTAAGCTTTGCACCTCAGGTTAAAACACTTTCCAATAATGTTCTCCTTGTTTCCCCTCTGCAAGTTCTAGACACTTTGAAGTTACATTACTGGAATCTGATAATTGACTAGACACTTTCTAGTGAACATTTTACAAGTCTCACTTGGTAAAATGATTTTTAAAAATCCAGGAAGCACCACTGGGTCATTTCTACACCACTAGTTTATGCTGCCTAATTTTCCTGGCTCATCTAGACATAAATTCCTTTTTTCCTACTAATGTAACAAATCTTCACAAATGTAGCAGCTTCAAATATCACCTATTTATTATCCCACAGTTCTTCAAAGGGAAATCTGCTTTAAGAACAGCACTGCTCAGCTAGCTGTCTGCTTTCTAATTTCACAAGCCCAAGATTGCCCAAAGGAAACCATTTTTTTCTGGAATCTCAGTGTGAGTCTACTCCCAAGCTCTCTCTTAGGTGGTTGGTGTAATTAAATTACTTGAGCTTGCAGAACTGAGGTTCCTGTTTTTTTACTGGCTGTCATCTGGGAGTCATTTGAACCTTCTAGAGTTGGCCCCTATTCATCTCATGGCCCCTTCCTCCATCTTCAAAGACTGCCATGGTAGAGGGTCCTTTTCATGCTTTAAATGTCTCTGGCCTTCTATACTGCCTTATTTCTTCTCAGCTCTTCTTCTACCACGTGTTGGACTATTTCTCTACCTTTTTCTTCTCCTTTTAAAGTCCCATGTGATGATATTGAGTGTGGTGGGATAGTGCAGGTTAAACTCCCTATTTTGAGGTCAATTGATTGGACTCTTAATCTCATCTTCCAAATCCAATCACAGAAGTACCTAGATAAATGTTGGATTGAATACCCAAGGTACAGGAATATTGGATAAAAGTCCAGAATTATGCCAAAAACGAAGTGTAAATTCTCAACTTCACTGTTCTTTTGTTCTTAATTCTCTGTTACTAGCTTTAAAAGATCAGATTACTAAAGTGAATTCCTATTTTATAATCTTAGAAACATGGAACTAGTTATACATTCTCCTGAAAAACTGATGAAGTTTTTGAAATTTAAAACACATCTATGCAGCCACATTTTCTTCTCATGTGTGAATAATAAATGGAGAGCAAAGGTTAGACACAATAACCAAAAAATAATTCATTTATTCTCAAAAGTTTAAGCTTATCTGCATCAAGGATAAGAGATATGGCCATGGCCAAAGAGAAAAACAATCAACTACTAGAATCTTTAATATAAGGATTGGCAAGAACAAAGTCTTACTGACAAATGGTGCAAAAACACTTTTCTGTAAGCTGTTTAATGACTCATCATACATCATTTCAGCCTTACCAACTGTCTTATCTTGGAGTTAGATACCTCTATTCCTTTCGATTGCTCCTTTTTAAGTTATTCTAGCTGATGATATAGAATTTGTTACAAAAGAGAATTATATATTGAAAGTTAACTTCTGCATGTCAAATTATTTAAACATACAACACAAGTGAATATTTAAACTTTTTATACAAAAGAATGACTTTTTAATAAAAATTGTATTTCCCCAAAAAGATAGTCAATTTTTCAGGCTTTTTCAACATTAAAAAAAATACCATTAATCAATACAACATCCAGATTAAATGCTTCTCCTGAATTTAAAATATTTGTTTTTAAAGTCAGTTAATATCTGGTTACTATATTATCCAAACAGTAGGATTCTTAAGGAAGTAAAATATCATACAAAGAAAACAGAGCACATGTTATTTGGAACCATAGTGACGGTTTAATTTACATTTTGTCTTATATATATTTCCAAATTTATGATTATTTACAAAATTGTATTATTGATTATTTTCAGGAGGCAATCAACATTTCTGCAAATGAAGGCAAACTGTATTATGTTCACACAACACTGGGTTACAGTTAAATATAGGGAGACTGATGAAGGCTGTAGAAAACTCAGATTCTATAATTAATCAGACTATTCATTAGGAAAACATGATATTAAGAATTTGATCAGTAAATCGCTCCATTTAATAGTATTTATTCAAGTCATTCAGTAATAATTCATTATTTTACCAGAAGCAACAGAGGATATGTCACAGGTGCAGAAGGTATGATGGAGAAACAAGGCATGTAAATTTTCTGCTCTAACGCTACTCATTTTCTAGAAATGAAGACACAAAAGGCATCAAGGGGAAGAGGCAAGAAGATTTATCAGTGACCATCAAATGCTGACTGAATGAGTTCATTGATTACAAAAACATAAAATGATAGAAAAGAATTACACAAATGAATGCACATTGAGATGGTCCCAACATACCAGGTCTCAATGAAGACAGCAGAAACATTGTGAGTTTATGGAAACATGAATTAATGATAGGAATTAGACATTACACAACTGTGGAAGGACTTCGGAGAATAAAGATTCACAAAGGAGAGCTGAAATATTAAGCAGTCATAATAGGTCATCAAATGGTTCTTTTGAAACACTGACAGAGATCACCATGTCACCAATTAAAAAATCTAGAATCAGGAACATCCAGCTGCAGGAACATCCAAACATGGTTGGTATAGAAGAATGTGGAAGGCCATTGCCTCTCATTGGTTATTGCCCCGTGAGTTCTCAGCCAAACATACAGAGGCGGGCCAACCAGGAGGTCATGTTTCAGAAGGGTCAATGGTCAGGAAAACTAAGAAAATTCAGAGAAGGGAAGAAAAGTGAGGGTAAACTGGGACCACCAAACATCTTTGTGTCTCTTTCTCTGCCTCCAAATACTATGGCCTTTGGAGAATAACTGTTGCTGCTTCACTGGTTCAAATATGCAAATTTATTTTGTGGTCAAGTAGAAGTTGGTGTCTTATAGGGAAGATGATCCCAGGAAATGTAGCTCCAGATTAGCCAATCTGAAATAGCATAAAGCATTCTTTAGAATTTTGGGAGTATACAATCTTCACTATTATCTTTACTATATAATATCTATGTATGTGCTATTTATGATATAATTTGGCCTCTGTTTTTTCAGTATCCACAGATACAACAAACTACAGATTAAAAATATTTGAACAAAAGTGCATCTGTACTGAACATATACAAAATTTTTTTGTTATTCTCTAAACAATACAGTATAGTAATTTACATAATATCAAGCATTATAAAGAATATAAATAAACAGATGATTTAGAGTATACATGAGGATATGTATATCTTTTATGCAGATACTGAACCATTTTATATAAGGCACCTGAGCATATGTAGATTTTATCTGTCTGGAGTCCTGCAATCAATTCTGTAATGGTGGTTCACTTCACCTTTTGAATGTAGACTTCTTCTGCTCTAAGACTTTCTTTCCTCTTCTTCCGGTCCCCCTCCATAACCTGGGGGCGGGGATTACGTTTCCCATCCTAGGCCAAGTTAGCTGTCCATGAGCACCCACGCACCACAGGAAGGAGATGTCACCAGAAGATCTAGGAAGTAACTATATCCCAAATTAACAAGTGAATCTCAGCACATCAGGGTGCACCTGGGACCTTCCCATCAGCGCACACCTGGAATGCAGCCTTAGCGGAGCTTCTTTAAAAGTTCTTTGTTCTCCTGAATGGGCAGACTCAGAGCCTCTGGACAGAAGTCCCCTGTACTTCTCCTTGGATTGCAAAACAATAAACCTTCTTTTTCCTTTTTCTCAAAGCTGTGTCCTCATTATTAAATTGACGTTGGGGAGAAGGACCAAACTTTTGGTAACAATTTTTCATAGGTACCAAGGGAGAGTGACTTCCTCTTTTTCTCTTTTTCTCTCTCAACATCCATCTATCTATAATGTAAGTAAATATGTATATGTAATTATATAGCAGATAATAATACAGTAGTGCACCTACACATGATGAAACTTTTTTAAAAAAATTTTTTTAGATTAAAAAACTCAAACAAGACTTATTGAAACTACTTTAAAGGAATAGATTTATTTAACAATATTTATTTCAAAATAAAGTCATAAGCAAAAATAACTTTTGGAAATATGTTAAAAATTACAATCAGTAAACACAAAGCTATGAAATTATGAAATCCCCTTTGCGTCTTTCTTGGTGATTTTTGCATGTTACTTTGCTTATTCATCCAGTGCTTGCACTTGGCAAACATAATTTCAAATTCTTATGAAATTCCCAAAGCAGTGACAATTTGTCAGAGCATTTTTCTCTCATTTTTCTAAAAACGAGTAAGTGAAGCAAGGAGAAATGCACTGGCTTATACAATATCCATGTCAGTTTGACCCTCATAAGATGTTAGCCAGATGACTGCTCTACTCACTGACTAAGCAGTGGGGGCCACATTCTCTATGAAGGAAGTCAGAACAGTTATCATGAAATAGAAACAGTTGATATGCAACTGCAATGTTTATTCTCATCCTCAAATGCATGGGACAGATCTATACATTTCATGCCAGGAGCCATCCGTGAAAAGTGTGTGAACCCAAGCAGCATGGAAGCCATTGGGTAGGAAAGTCTGGTTATCTGGGAACTCCCAGCAGCACTCCTGCTAGTTTGAGACTGCCTAGTACACACCATATCCTACCTAACTCTGACAGGTTTAGCACTGCACTGGAGTAGGGGTGACCCACTGGAGCTACGCAGCCACACAACCTCTCAGAGATGGGTGTGGTTTGCCAAGATGTCAATCAACCTGTTTTCTGAAAGTCCTCTGCCACACCCAGAAGCAAGACTTCTCCCGCTAAACCTTATCCCTGCCTTTGATGTACTCTCCCTTAAAGAACAGGAGCCATTTTCTAGCTGTTCTGTTCCAGCTAATTTCTGGCTCTGGCTCTTATTTCTTTACTAAATATTTCAGACTTTCATTTTCTCAGGAGGCTCATCACCTTCTCAACAGGAAACTGCCCTTGCGGGATGCTAGCCACCCCTCAATAATTTCATTTCATTTTTCTGGAGGATGAAAGTGCTAGCAACCATAGTGACGCCAGTGATGAGAATCCATCAGGGCCAACTTCTGTTTCCCCAGATGTGAAGATTGAATACCTGAGAATGCTGTGGGAGCAAGCTTAGAAAGCAAGTATTATTGAAAGGGTAGAACAGAGAAACACTTCTCCAAAGAGAAGGGGCCCCAGGGCTAGGTGTCAGAGGAAGTGGGGGTGTCCTGCCCCTTTTATATATTTTAGAATTCCTTTGTTCTCGTGCAAGCTTTTACCCCCATCCTGTGACCAAAAGGTGGGCCAAAGGTGGAGTGATCCTGGGTGGGAAAGGAAAGGAGTTGCCCAGGAGGCAATCATTAACAGCCCCTACAATTCCTTAGAGGAAGAAACAATTTCCTGGAGGCAGGAATCCTTAGTAACAAGTTGCAGGAGGGAGAAGGGCTCTGGAGGTATTAGTGTTTTATTTCCTCCTGAATCAGCCCCCATCTTTCTAACCTAATCTTTTTTTTTTTTTTTCCCCCAGTATGGGGGATTGAACTCAGGGGCACTCAACCACTGAGCCATATCCTCAGCCCTATTTCATATTTTCCTTAGAGACTGGGTCTCACTGAGTTGCTTAGCACCTTGCTTTTGCTGAGGCTGGCTTTGAACTCATGTCCTCTTGCCTCAGCCTCCTGAGCCTTTGGGATTACAGGTGTGTGCCACCACACCCAGCTGACCCAATCATTTATTACCTACACTGTCTTTTTGTCCCCTGGCCTCAATAGCCTCGAACTGGCTGTCTTCATAGCATAAAAATAAGCCGTTATACACTTTAAAAGACTGGGTTGGTTTACACATAATTTAATAAATGTGATTCTGGATGTCTAAATGTTGCAAAAAGCTCAGGTCTTTTTCCAGATGCCAATTCAATAACATGGTTTTGAGAAAGAAAAAGGAAAAAGAAAAATAAGATTTATTGCTTTGCTAGCAAAGGCAAAGCACAGAGCTCCTGTCCCAGAGGCTGTGATTCTGCCCATCAGGAAGAACAAAAGGTTTTTAAAGAAGTGGTAGGGGTTGTGATTCACTTGTTAATTTGGGAGATGGCCATTTCTTAGATCTTCTGGATATTACTGAAATTCTGAATGACTTTGTTCCTATGGTGCATGGATGCTCAAATACAAATAACTTAGCCTAGGATGGGAAAGAGGTAATTCTGTTCCCCACCGCTAGGTTAAGGAGGTGGGGAGAGAGAGAAGAGGAAAAGAAAACCTGTCCATTTTAAAATAAGCTTCAGTGGCAGAGCAGCAACGGTTATATTCAAAGCATGAGGTAGACAACTGTTATACAAACATGAACTAACTTTGTTTGAATTTAACTTTGTTTCTCTAGAGCTCACTTATGTGATTGCTATTATTTTTTCTCTAATAATCAACAATCAGAATCCATTTAATTTTTTTAATATTTATGTAGACTACTTATAAAAACAAAGTAATTAGAATTGGAAAAAGATTTGATAATTAAAGACAGATTCTTCAAACTGATTTGTTGTTCAAATATACTGACATTTTAATATTTTCAAATCTGATATCATTAGAATCCTATAATAGTCATATCAATGGAACACTTTAAATTGACAATTGCTATGAAATTGAAATGGAGAAATACAGTTTTTGCTTCAAAAGAATTGCTACCACAAGGCCCGACTAAAAGCATTTTTTTCCTCTATATCTATAAAGTGGATTTTGAGTGTGTCATTAAAATGAAAGTAACCACCACCTATCTTCTTTAGATATGGATGGGAAAAGGCTTTCAGAGGAGGTAAATTGCTTATTAAAGTAACCAATTTTATTAAAATGTGGGGCTTCAAGTCAAAAGGTATTTCAGCAAACCTGCTAGTTATACTCTTTCTGTTATATTCTTTGGTTAATAGTTGGAAGTCACTATTCATTGTACTAGTATTTAAAATACCTCTACAGGGAGCTGTCAGTGACCCTTTCTAAAGTAAAAATATTCTACACAGTGGCTGTCTTTGACATAAAATACTTATTAAGAAAATTTATATTTAGAAAAGTTAAATATGAAAATGACTACAACAGAGTAATAAATCAGATTTGAAAATATTATTTTCAAAATTTTACAGAAGGAATTTTGTCCCACAATTATGGTTTCATATTCCATAGAGAGAGTGACAATAAAAAATACTTTCTTGATATTGAAGTACACTAAGTTGGATTCTTTTTTGTAATGTTTTTAGTTGTAGATGGGCATAATGCCTTTATTTTTATGTGGTACTGAGGATTGAACCCTGTACCTCACACATGTGAAGCAAGGGCTCTACCACTGAGCTACAACCCCAGCCCAAGCTGGATTCTTGGCTAGACCATTAAAAAAAAAGTCAGATATAATTTCTTTATTCATAAACATGGACTAATTCTTCTGTTACAGATCTGGTGCCTTCTGAGAAACTGAGGCAGCACAAAGAGCCCCTCTTCAGATCCTGATTCTTGCAACCAAATATGAAAGATTTCAGACATGTTGCTCAGAATAACAAGAATGAGTTTATTGAAGGGATAGGAAAAAGAGAAAGGAGACACTCTGAAGGGAGATAGTGGGTCCTTTCAGAGGACAATGTGCCTTTCCTACACTCTAGTTTTTTTGAGGGATCCCAGAGAAGTATCTAGAGTCCCACCCAGATCCACCTCTTGGCTTTTGACTGGGAGCAGGGTGACATCAGACTTTCAAGTCCCTTCTGTCTTAGCAACTCTAGGTAACCGAAAGATTAAAAATGTGGGGTTCGCTCCGAACCAGAGGCAACACGCTCCACATAGCCAAGGGATCTTTATTCATGGTGGGGGTCTGTGCAGGTGGGCGCCCAGGAGAAGGAAGGAGGAAAGAAGGGAAGAGGGGACATGGGGCATGGAATTTATAGGGCCCGCTATGAACCGTGGTGGGGTATGGATTGGTCACTTCAAAACTGGTGTGATAGATAAGCATTCATGGTTGATGTAGTAACCTGAGCGGCCAGGCTTTGTTCTCTTCCTGCGGGAAATTGCTGGGGAACTGCCTCGGCTTTAGAGAGGGGAGGGGCCCAAATGGTATGGGAGGGCTGTTTCTACCTTACAGTAACCTTGACCCATGCTGACTAGCTCTAATTGGATTCTTACTCATATGAATTTTATGGTCAGGAGGAACTATCTTTATCTCTTAGAGTTTCAGGATCTGGTTACAAAAGTCTGGGTTCCTCCCATCAACATTATCTTGGGGCTGAATTTCTCCTGCAATTAACAAGTAGTTTTCTGAGTAATGTGACATATCCTGTCCACTTAGGCCAGGCAGGGCTGCAGGCAAATTGCTTCTTGGAAAAGAAAGCATGTGGGGGGTCAGTACAGTGGGCCCATTTTATAGAATTATTCTCTTAACCTCGTTACATATAGTGCCCATACACAAGATGATTTATAGTCTCTCCTTATTTATTGAGGTTTATTATGGCACAGTTTACAAAGTTTATTTATTTGCTTTGAAGTCTTCATGTAAGAGCGGTCCACTTCACCTTTTGAATATAGCCCTTGCTGCTTATTTTATTTTGTTTTTTTCTTTTCCTCTTATCCCTCTGCCCCCCCCCCCAACCTGGGGATGGAGAACAAGATTACCTAGAGTTGTCTGTTCTCCACAGGCAGGAGATGTCACCAGAAGAACTAGGAAGTGACTACCTCCCAAATTAAAAAGTGAATTTTAACACAACATCCAGGCCATACCTGGGACCTCCTGTCAGAGAACACCTGGAATATAATCTTTGAGGAGCTTCTTTAAAAGCCCTCTATTTTCCCTAATGGGCAGAACACAGCCTCTGGGGCTAGAATCTCCTGTGTTTCACCTTTGCTATCAAAACAATGAATCTTCTTTTTTCTTTTTCTCAAAACCATGTCCTCATTATTAAATTGGAAAGAATTGGCATCGGGGACAAGAACTGAGCTTTTGGTTAACATTCACTCAGATATAAAAAGGATCAGTAGGAACCTTGAGAGTGAAGGTTAGATTGCTTCTAATGCAATACTATTTTGCTTCTGTTATGCCATTTTTTTTTTCCTTCCAGGAGCAGAAAAGCTTACTCTTCTAGAGTGGAGAAAATATTACTTTCTAAAATCCGTATTTCTTACTAATTCTCACAAGTATGCCAACACGTAAGACTATTTGACCAAAGGGGAGCCTGCAATCCATTTATTCTAACATTAATTCTTTGTTGTCTTTCACCATCTTCTTCACTCATTTCTGACAAAGACGGTCTTAACAATCTCCTGAACTTGACTGTACTTTATACAAGTTACTTGCTGACTCTTAGGCCCCAAAATTCCCTTTCCACAGAGCATTTCCTTTAGAAAGCTTGCAATTGCAAATTTCTTCTGTGTGCCTTTGAAATGTAGACAAATCTCCTAGTCTCTTACCCTGTTTTACAAACTAGGAATGTCTTTGTTGAAGACCTAGAAATCATCCCTTTGAAATGTAATCATCTAAGAAGACGGTTTTCCTACCTTCCAGTCTCAGCAGGCCGGTAGGAGTCTACTTTGGCAAATGCTAATTAGCCAACTCAGATGGCCTTATCACAAAGAAAAAGATTTGCAAGCTCAGAAATGACTCCATGTGCTGGACACGTCCTACTGACCAATCTCCATCCTAACATCCTCTAGTACTTTTCCACTAGCTCAGCCCAGTGTTTAAAAACTCTCCTGCCTTTTGATTTTGTGGAGTTGATTTCCATTTCTCTCTCCTCTTACAATAATCTCAAATAAAGTCTTCTTTGCCTATTTAACGGGGTCTAGTGCTACTTTTCCTTAACAGTTTCCTCTTTACCAAACTAAAGTCCTACAGCTCATCACTAAAATAATGTTCTTGCTAATTCATCAACTCATTTACCAAGCCCCGACTCTGGATTATCAATGTCTCCAACTGCTCTAGTTGGAGAGAAACACACACCAAGGAACTCACTTCACTCTCTACCCTGACTTCAGGTCAAAGAACACTAAAGCTTTGTGTCTCCCTGTGGTTTTGCTTTCCATGGTTTCAGCTGTCCAAATTTATATTTGGAAAAGTTTAAAATGAGAGTGATACAACAGTTTAAAAAAAGTGTCAATAAATGAATTTGATATACTTTTTCTTACAGAAAACATTTTGCCTCAGCTCCAAAATATTAAATGTACCATTTCCAAAATCAACTACTTGCAAGTTTTAAATTGTGCATCATTTTTAGTAGCATGACGAAATCTCATGCTTTTCTGCTCTTTCTTATTGGGTAAGTGAATCGTTCCTTCATCCAGCATATCCACACTATATGCTACTCATCCATTAGTCACTTAGCAGTGTTCTCAGTCACCAGATCAATCAATGGTGGTTGTGGGTGCTGATGCAGAGGAGACCTGTAGAGCCAGAGCAACCATGGGAATCTGCAGCCACCAGTTCTTGAGACCCAATACAAAAAATTTCAAGCAAGCTGCACATAGAAGCAGGCAGAAGTTTATTAGAAGGGAAAGGGAAAGGATTAAAAAATACTCTCAGAAAGGGTGAGAGTGGGTCCTCTCACAGAGGAGAGGAATGGTGAATGCCCCCCGACCCCAGCCCTCTAGTGTTAGAGAAATTTTCCAGAGAGTCCTGCCCATTTTTACTTTTGACTGACAACAGGATTGCATCAAACATCTAAATCCCATTGCACGTCTTACCCATAGGTACCCAGGCAAAACCTATGGTGGGCGGGACTATTTGACTATTATATTGTTACTGAAAGTTCAATCCTCGTCCCCAATGCCATTATGCCAATTAAATAATGAGGGCATGGTTTTGAGAGAAAAAAAAAAGAACATTTATTGCTTTGCAAGCCAAGGAGAAGCACAGGGAAGTGTCCAGAGGCTGTAATTCTGCCCATCAGGGAGGAGAGAGGGCTTTTAAAGAAGCTCCTCAAAGGCTGCAGTCCAGATGTGTCCTTACAGGGGTCCCAGGTGCACCCTGATGGTATGCTGAAATTCACTTGTTAATTTGGGATATAGTCACTTCTTAGATCTTCTGGTGATATATCTTTCCTGTGGTGAGTGTGCCTAGAATGGGAAAAGGTAATCTTGTAGTTTAGGAAGGGGAACAGGAAGAAGAGGAAAAGAATAAAACATGTCCCTTTTAAAATAGGCCTCAGAGCAGAAGTGGACCACAGTTACATAATGACATGCTAAAGATCCAAAGGCAGCCCTGGATCACCTTGGCCCATACATTGTCCTGACAGATTTTATGGTTAGTAGATTTTGTTTCTAAATATACTATCTTCCTGGAATCTTGATCTATATAAAGTCCACAAAAGTTCTCCCCACCTCCAGCTTTTCTCCTCTTATCAGCATATTTTAGTCTGCATTCCTCCCTCCAGCAGACGGGATTTTTGCTTGTTGTCTACTTTAAAAGAGAGAGAGAGAGTTTGTTTATGGGGTGGGGGTCAACACAGGAGGCTCAGTCTGCAGAACCATCTCCACAGACCCATGACCCTAGCACTCCTGTCTGTCTGCTACCAATCAGTATCACAGTGATTATACATGGGGTTTGGCAGCATCCATAGTTTTGAACATCCACTTGGAGTCCTGGAATATATACCCTATGGATAAGGGGAAACTACTATATTTCATCCCTCCCCTTGCCTTCAATGACTTCCTTGTCCACAATTATTTTGAGCACATAACACTATTTCTTATTCCACAGATAAAGCAGAAGGATTAAGGAAATAATGTTCACAGTTCCTATCTCCTTATCCATTTACTTGCCTGCATCTGGAACCATACATTCAGCCCTTTCCACAGTTATTGTTAATGAACTGGCTATGCTTATAGCTCAGGCATCTGTTCCACTTGCATCCCCAAACCCTTTCTCTTCCATTAAGCTCCGCAAACTACGTCATGTCTATCTTGTGTAACCATTTTTACCTACTTAGTTTTACCATCTTTTTTTTTTTTTTTTGGTACCAGGGATTGAACTCAGGGGTACTTGACCACTGAGCCACATCCCCAGCCCTATTTTGTGTTTTTTTTAGAGATAGGGTCTCACTGAATTGCTTAGCACCTCGCCACTGCTGAGGCTGGTTTTGAACTCGTGATTCTCAGCCTCGAAAAGTGCCAGGATTATAGGTGTGCACCACCGCACCCGGCTTCTCGATTACAAATATTCTTCCAAATACTGACCTCAACTCCCTCTCTTGAGAAGATGTTTACAACTTCTCTCTTCCCATCCTGTCGGTGTCCACTCCGACCCGCGGAAGAAGGCAACGACACACGGAGCTCTTCTTGAAGCAGTTTATTCAGGATCCCTTAACATTCCGAAGTTTTTCTCTTCCTTCTTTTTCTTCTCTCTTCTCTCTCTCTCCCCGCTCTTCAACCCACATATATAGAGATGCCTCGCCCTATCAGATTCTGCCACGACGTCGCTCCTAATAGGCTACTACAAAGTCACACCATTTCAGACATCACAGACATGCGCACAAGCACAGCAAGGGTGTGGTGCTCCAGGGGAGAAAAACAGGAAATCAAGTGCAAGTCATGCGACTTGGCAAGCGTCC
>PVHX01020147.1:0-19567 GCA_004024805.1 Geosciurus inauris
CAGAAAAATTAAGAAAGATAAGGAAAAATGTAATTAGCATTGAATCATGGTGGAATGTTGAAGGATAGTCATAAATTTATATATAATGCTTGGGTCTTTCTGGGCTTCTGTGAGTAGCAATGTAGCAGATCTAAAATGACAAAAGAAAAATAATTCAAAGTTTGGTATTTGCTATGTTATGTTTTAGAGAAAGTCAGAGATCAGAATTGGAAAAGGAGATTGGCATAAAATCTAGCACTGCCACAGTGAAAGATAGATAAAGATAGATTCTGCAATAATATGTTCATGTGAATAAAAAGAAATTAATGTAAAGATGATCTCAGAGCTTCAGACTTTAGGATGTCTAGTTGTAGGTGATCGCTCGGAGATACACAAAAGGGAGCATGTAGAGAGAGGATCTGAATATGTTCCTTTTGTTTACAAATTTTCCTTCTAAATACATTTAGAAGTGAAATATCTTCAGCATGTTTTTTTCTTTGGAAGCTGGTGATGACTATTTAAAACCTATGTTCTACCATTGTTAGTTCCTTTTGCACAGTTCATATTTCCTATGTCCTTACAAGACATTTGGATAAATGAGAATGACAGTTCTACAGATAGATAGAAAAGCTTCCCTTAAAAAGTCAAATTGAACATCATTTAATGAAGGGGCAATTTCCATTGGCTTGGGTAGCTTTAATGATCCAAGAAACAACTATAAGGTCCCCAACTACTAGCCTCAATTTTAAAGGCATTATTGCCCAGACCTGAGGCAGCATGAAGAAATAGTGTTAACATTAGCAGCATCTGATGAGAACCAGGAATATGGACTAAGAACTGCCAAAAATTATTTGTGACCTGCAAAGGATGCTGTCACCCCCAAATCCTGGTGAGATAAGGAAATAGATGCTGTGTGTGGGAAAGAAGCAGTACATTTTTGCTTCTCTGATATCCTGCTCGTGCTTGCCCATTGGTCAAAACCAGTTCAGAACAAGAGAGTCCCAGAGGCCAAGGTCATAGAAATCAGCCTCCCAGGGCACAGGCCAAGGCCAAAATACAAAAACAAATCACAGGACAATTAAAGGTTATGCATTATTTACCTAACTAGACTCTCCCCAAAGTATTCACACTAGTGCTTTTCGAGGTCAATAGGCATTTTTTAATCAATTAAAATCCACCCTCCTTTTTTTTTCTCTTTCTGTTGACTTTCTTTAGTTCAAGACCTTATGTTATTTTTTCCCTTTGGAAATATCACCTAATTTGCTGACCTCATTCACTGCCTCTGACCCAGTTCTAACCATGCCACTCTGTTGAAGTGAATATGCCCCCACAACCTACTCTCTAATGATTCAGTTCCTATAGACTTTCTACAACCTATGTTATGTCCTTATATCTAGAATTTTATGGCCATGTTGTGTTGATTATAGGTATCTCTGCATATTGTAATCCTTTAGCAAGAGAGTTGTATTTTCTGTAGGAAGGTTTATTTTAGAGAATATTCAAAAGGTTTCTAGCAGTATAAAATTATCTGAACCACTTATTCCCTCAAACTATGGCCTCTTGTTTCAGTGGAAATTATATTGTGTTTAACCACTTATTCCCTCATGCAACAATGATTCATATAGTGCCTATTATTTGTTAGAAATTGCTTGGATCTATGGGTTTAAAAGTACATAATGTCAAGTAGTTACAAGTGAGTTTATTAATCATTACCGCCCTGGGTACTGAATTCTAGAGAAGTATTATATCCAGGGTGCTTGCTGTTACACAAGGAAAACAGCTGTTTCGCTTGGGACCAAGGGGAACATAAAGATACAAATATGGTCAAGTTGATACGGAAATAAAAGTGCCTCAAAGTCAAGTGCAGGAAAATGATCAAATATTATGTACAGGATTCAAAAAAGAGAACAGACTACATTGAGGGATCATAGGTGGTTCTTATAGATACAAATAACAAAGTCAACACTGGAAGTAAGGGCCATGGAAGAGAGAACTGTGAATGAGGAATGCCTATCTCTCATCACCATAGTATAAGATTCAAATGTTCATAATGGAAAAGATGTTTGATAATTTAACTTCTTGATTCTTGGGCTTCATTTCTTGCTACCCCTTCTGTTACATCTTTTACTATACTCTCAGTCCTACCTATTTTCAAATCATTCTCCACAATTACCAAGCCACCAGTAATCCCCAAAGCACAAGTGATTCTTCTCTTGTGAAAAGCCACAGCACTTTGCTCCCAGCTTGTCATACTGTGCTATGACAGTTCATCATTTCTGGTTCTCCGTTTTGAATGCAAACTCCCTAAGCACCCAGATCTTACCTTTCTCAATATTTCCAATCTCTGTTCACAGAAGGCAAATAATTCTTTACATTTAAGGACTGACAAGATGATTGGTAATTGTCTATTTAGGAGAAAATATAAAAATCTAAGTCAAAAGACAAAAACACCAGGGGAAATATTTGCACCTTATATGAAAGAGGAACAAAGTCCTTTCTATAGAAGCATATCTTATATATTTATTAAAAGGCAAATATATAATATGGTGCTAAAACACAATGAAATGAAAACATTTAACTTAAAATTTAATTTTCTCTTTTCACATTGACAAACTATTAGATGCTTGATAAAATCCAGGACTGATTACAAAAGTGTAGACGGGAATATTTTTATTCTAGCAGTGAGTAAGTTTCAGGATTTCAAATTGAGACATTTCATTGGAAAAAAGAAGATGCAGAAAAGTAATAGAATCTGCTGAAATGTTCATCCAGTGGCAAAGAAAAATTATACCATCTACTTTGTTTACTGTATTTTAAAACAGCTTTGGCTACAAAAGGTATGTATTGACTACATTCATAAATCACGTGCCCAACAAATGTAATGTGCATACACAGATATGTATGTACATATTTAAGAGAATATAAGGTGGTCAAACACACAAGCTCTGGAGACATGATCTCTTGGCACAAATTCTGACGATATTGCTATGTGACCTCAGCCATGTTACCTATGTTTTCAAGGTCTCTTGTTTCCTCACTTATAAAATAACGATACAACTAAAAATCGGATTGACTGAAGGGTAAATAAGCTAATATATTTAATGCTTAAAAGTGGTCTGGCATAAGGAAAGCACTTACCCATTAGTAGTAGTTATGTAATTAAAATATTAAAATATATAAAATCTGAACTCTAGGTAATTGGGTGATGGGATTATAGATATGTCCTTTAATTTCATTTTTACTTTTCTAGCTTAACTAGTTATCTAATAATATTGCTTATATAATCATGGTAAATCAATAAATGATGTTTTAAAAGTACTAACGAGTGTAAGAAAGAACTCACTAAAAGGTGAGCCCCTTTTAGACCCAAAGAGAATTGAATCTATAACACCTCTAAGAGTGTTATAATATATAAATGTTATCTGAATCATTTCCACATGGTAGAGTGTAGACAGCAATCTCCAAAGTCAGACACTATTAACATTTTGTTGTAACCTATGACTAGCAGGCTTCTGTGAAGCATATTACACTGAACAAGTGTGATGGTGACTAGGTTGAGCCAGCTCCATCTTCCCAGAACTCTCTCTTGCAAGACTTTCCTAGTGGTGCTGGTGGGGGTCAAACTCTTTAGAACAGAAGAGAAGTTCTCTTAGGGCTCCCTCCTCCTAGACTTCTCTTTCAAGTCAACTTGTCCGAAAATTTCTTTCTTTTTTCTCTTTTTCTCTTGTACTCTGTCAACTTTTTCTCCCTTCAAGACTAAAGGAAGATGAACCAATTTTTAAGTAACAGAATCTTTCCTTCTGTGCATTACTTAAATTTGAAAAATGTAATACAATATAGCATAAATAGGTGTGCGTGTGTGTGAGCATGCACATATGTGAGTGTGTGTGTACATACATATGTATACCTGTGTGCTTTATTGACTCAAGGAATTTTGGAGAAACTACTATCTATTTGTTAGGAAAACTAAGGAAGAATTCAAATGATTGATGTTGCTCAAGTACAGATTTCCCACTTTAGTTTCTTCGGGAAAAAAGAAATCTTTGACTATAGTGAATTAAAATCCTGTTTTAGAAATGTTGAGTTTGAAAACCTCAAATATTGGGAGAGGGGACTGAATTTTTGCAGATAAGGTCTGAGAAGGGCTAGGAGATTATGAAATTTCTAAGGAGTCCCTGGAGAATGTCCTGCTTACTCTGGAGCCAGGGTCCTAGTTTACTCTACCAACAGTAAAATGTATGTAATAAGAATTCACATTTAGGAAGAGGAAGAAGAGAAAATGCATTAGCACTGTACTGTTTTAAAAGGGAGAAAGGGCATTTGATTAAATGATTGATTTTCATCTGTCATGAAAAGCTTTCTTGTAAAGAAAAAATAAATCTTAGTATGTTTCTAATAGTAAAATGGCTGATTCTCATTTCCTGCCTAATGAATTATTTACATATTCCACTGCAGGCCATTTATACTCAATCTACACTTAAGCAGTGCTCCAGAGGGGCATACTCATTTATAATAGTATTGCTTCTGAATTCAATGTATTCTCCTCATTTACTACAAGAACACATTGATATTCTCCACCTGAGAGGTGAATGAAGACCCAGGTTGACCTACAGCGGCTCTTCTATGACCACAGAGCAAAGGGTGATGTGAGTTTTGCAAGGATGTTGTTATTTGAGCAATAACAATAGACAATATCAGCAATTCAGAACTAATCAAAAAAGGGGCACTGTAACCTTAAGTATGGTCCAGTCACTTACTGAATCCACCTTAGAGTCCTGTTGTCATCTCCTGACTCCTCTACATCTGTCCTCCCTGACCTAGGTTTAGAGGAAATGAGAAGTTGGCAGTCTTGAAAATGGTACTTTTAAAATCTTGGAAAAACATTTAGGTAAAAAATTGGGGCCCATTTTTTGATTCTTTTTTTC
Source organism: Geosciurus inauris (assembly GCA_004024805.1). NCBI lineage: Eukaryota > Metazoa > Chordata > Mammalia > Rodentia > Sciuridae > Geosciurus > Geosciurus inauris. Next base: position 4,905 of record PVHX01020147.1, read on the forward strand.
CCAAAGACATGTATTTACCATTCCTATTCATTCATAGAGGTGAGCAGGTTTTCCTGTCACAAAAAGCCCCACTCTTCCTCTGCATGCTGTACAGGAAAAAAAAAAAAAGATGAAGTTGCTATGGTTTCCTCAATCTTCTGTCCCCATTGCAAATAAGGGCTGAGAGCCTTGCTACATCAGTAGTGGCAACAGGATGATGCTCAGCAATAAAAGTAAATGCAAGTGAAATGGAGACCAACTGACTTACAGGTTGCTCAAAAGACAATGTGTTTTTTATTTCATGTTGCTAGCTGGATTATTTCCCCATTAATACATTAGTTGGACAACTGTTTTTGATGACTTTCCTGATTTTAGAGTAATATATCATGTAAAATTTCCAATTTGACATTAGCTTTGAAATAAAATTCATCTCTTTGCATTAAAGGTGATGAAACTAACAGAAATGTGGCAACAGCATGAATATTTAGCTAGATTCACACATTGCACCAATGAGTTCTAGGTGCAGAACTAAATTTAGTTCTAATTTACTAAATGTCAGCACCCTATTTTTGGCTGGTAAACTTGGCAACATTTTAATGTGGCTAGTAATGGCAGCAATATCCAGAGAATTTCATTTGAAAATTAGAATTTTCTTGATTAAAAAAAGTCATTTTGCTTTTATACTCCTGTTGAGATTGAAAATTAGTACAACAACCATGCAAATCAGTATAGATGTTCCTCAAAAGCCTAGGAAAGGAACCACCAGATGACCCAGATGACCCAGCTATTCCAATCCTTGGTATTTATCCAAAAGAACTAAATCATCATACTATATTGATACATGCCATACCCATGGTTTATAGCTGCACAATTCACAAAAGGCAATTTATGGAACCAGCTTTAGGTGTTTGTCAAAGGATGAATGGATAAAGGAAATGTGATAAATAGATACAATGGTTTTTTATCCAGCCATAAAAAGGAATGAAATGTCATTTGCAGAAAAATGAATGGAACTAGAGAGCATCATGTTAAGTGAAATAAGCCAAATTCAGAATGTCAAAGATGGTGTGTTTTCTCTCAGGTTTAGAAGCTAGTGAGAAAAAAAAAAAGACAAAAAAGATGGTGATGGGTAATCACATGAAAATAGGAGGGAGACCAGTAGAGTAGAGAAAGGGGACCAAGAGGAAGGAGAAGAGAAGGGAAAGGAGAGGAACTAGGGAACAAAATTATTACATTGGGTGCACATGTCAATATCTAATAACAAACCCTACTATGATATATAATTATAATGTACCAATAAAATTACTTTAAATACCTTTAAATAATCTTATAGCTTTACATTCCTAAATATCTTCTGAATTTTAATAAGCTAAGTGTCAAGATAGAGTCTTTAAATTTTTGCTGTTTACTATCAACAAATTAAAAAGTTACAAAATTCTTATTTTGGAGCTTCTTGGAATTTTAAAGATAATCTTAGAGGTGTCTTTTCTTTTATTTTTAAATTATTGTACAATAAACTTGTCTTTTTTCTTATTGAGTTCTATGAGTTTTAACACATTCATATACTTATGCAACTACCATAGCAATCAGGAAACAAGACAATCCTTTTACCACAGAGAACTCTTTTCCACTGCCTATTTTGTCATCAAATACTCCCCCAACCTAAACCCCTGGCTACTACTGATCTGTTCTACACCTTTATATCTTTTCCTTTTATCTGAATGCTATAGATCATACATGTAGAATCATATACTATATAAACTTTTGAGACTAGGTTCATTTTTTCCACACTGATCTAAGTGGAATGTGACAATAGTTCTTCTATTTTATTGTTCAGTAGTATTTTCTTGTTTGAATGTACCACATTTTATTTATTTATTCTCCTATTGATAGACTTTTAGTTGGTTTCTAATTTTTGGCTTTTACTAACGAATCTACTGTGGTAGACAAATTAAATGACCCTTGTATAATACACAAGTCTTGAGTGTCAGAGAAACTTGTAAATATGATGGGATATAAATTCTGTGATTAAGCTATATCATTATGTCACAACATAATAAAAGGAGGTTATTTTAGTATGTGCATTAGTCTGCTCTGGTTGCCATAATAAAATGCCACAAATTGGGTAGTTTAAACAAAAGAAATTTATTTTCTCATAGTTCTTGATTTTAGAGGAAATACTTGCAGTTTTTCTTCATTCCATATGATATTGGGCTTGGGTTTGCTGTTTACAGCCTTTACAATGTTGAGGTAAATTTGTTCTATCCTGTGTTCTTTAGTATTTTAAATATGAATGAGGGCTGGAGATTGTGGAATGTTTTTTCTGTATCTATTGAGATAATCACGTGATTCTTGTCCTTAACTCTATTTATGTGTTGAATTATGTCTATTGATTTGTGTATGTTGAACCAACTTTGCATCCCTGGGATGAAACCTACTTGATCATGGTGTACTATATTCTTGAAGTGTTTATGAATGCGGTTTGCTAATATTTTATTTAGGATTTTTTCTTATACGTTCATCAGGGACATTGGTCTGAAATTTTCTTTCCTTGGTGTGCTTTTGTCTAGTTTTATTATCAGGGTGGTACCCGCTTCATAGAATGAATTTTGGAGGATTCTCTCCCCTTCTGTTTCATGGAATAATTTGAGGAGAATTGGTGTTAGTTCTTATTTAAAGGTCTGGTATAACTCATCTGAGAATCCTTCAGGTCCTGGGCTTCTCTTTGTAGGAAGGCTTTTAATTGGTGTTGTAGAAGTTTTCAAGATCCTTTCATGTTTTCTTTATAGACAATAATTTCATCAAATAATGATTTTAATTTTTTTCCAAACTGTTTGTTTTGGGGTTCTTTCTCTTGTCTCACTGAACTATGGAGGGTTTAGAGAACAGTGCTGAATAGTAGTGGTGAGAGAGTCTGTTGTTGTCCTTTTTCCATTTCATTTTTTATGCATAGTGTCCATATTGAACCATCACCATTTTGTGAGACGTCCATTCTTCTCTGCTCATCAAATGTTTCCTTTTTTATATTGACAGTCCACATTATTTGGTCTGCTATGTTCTTTATTCTATTTTCTTTGCTTTATTTTCTTTCCAAGCACAAATTCCACACATTTTTGGTTACTCCAATTTTATAATAAGCTTCAGTATCAAGTCTGCACCATGGAGTTCTCTAGGAGAATCTTGATTTTTCTTACCACTTTCCCAAATAAATTTTGAAACAACTTTTCTGATTTCACAAAAATACCATTGATGTTTTCACAAGGATGCTAATGACTCTCTAGAAAAAAATTGGATAGAATCAGCAAGTTAAAAATAATGAATTTTAAATTTAAGAAAGTATACATTTCCTCATGTATTATTTTTAAAAATTCTTTTCTTACAGCCATAAGATATATCTTCTAAGTTCACATCTGTTTTATTTATTCCCAGGTATTGGATATTTTAAAGATTATTTTATTCTTAAAATTTTATATTTAAGTTTTTCTTATAAATATATAATTAATTTTGTTGTAAACATCACATTCTCATTATTTCTGAAAATCTATACTGCATGTTGTTTCATGTCATCTAAATACAAAATCATGTCAGTTTTCAAAAAATGAAAGTATTCTGTATAACTGCATACAATTCTGTTTCATTTTGTAGCATTCCAGTATACTTTGCTTATACTATTTGTTTTACTGCAGAGTGGCAAATCTGCAATACAAGGTTGAATAGCCATATAGAGCATCCTCTCCACAAATGGAAACCTTTCAAAGTGTCACTCTTTGCTAAGAGGACTTTTTTCTTACCCTGTTCATATGTTCAATTTTATCAAGTGCTTTCTTTGATTAAAATGAATTTTCTTACAATAAAGCAGTAATTTGTATCACAAAGCTTTTTAATTGTAATTTTGCTTGCTATGTGCATTATTAATTTTATGTATTGCATAGCCTACTTACTATTATCATGTTTAGAGTTCTGCATCTATGTTCAAGAGTGTGAATGGCCTATAAATTGTTCTTCTACTTTTATCTTCAGGTTTCTGTGTCAGGGGTTTGGTAGCGTAAAACCGAGTTGAGAAGTGCTGCTTTTTGCTCTCTGAAAAAGTGTGTGAGAGATCAGAATCTTTTACTCTTGAACGTTTGAGTCCATTTTGTTGGTTCATCATCCAGGCAGTATTCCTTGCAATTCCTTAGGGCAAGTAGCATGTAAGGCAGTTCCACCCCTACTTTTCATTTATCCTGAAAAAGTGACCTACAAAGTGCCATATTTGGGAGGAAAGGATTCATATTACACTTTGCTTTTTGTATCCTAAGCCAGGATTTTGAAAACTTAAATTCAAGTTCAGTAGATTCCCTTAGGGCAAAATTAGCTTCTGCGCTCAGATGAAGTATCTGGTTTCAGCTAACATTTAGATCAGGCCCAATCATTCTTTCTTGTTTTATCAGCTCAACAATGTTTTTAAGAAAGTAAATTTTTATGCATGTTATTTTTGGTTGGTTTCAGTAAGAGGCTCAGTCCAAATATAAAGCCATTGTACCAAAAGAGAAGTTAGATGTGCATTTCAATTTCTATGAACTTTCCTTAATTTTTCCTTTGTAGAAGAGAGTCAGTTTTGGATAATGAAGAATTTCAGATCACTTGACTCCCTTTTATGTGCCAGTCAGCATGTCAGATTAGCAAGAACTTCAATTCTTTTACACTATTTTATTGAAAGTTAAATTTAATATGCATTTCCATTCCTTCATTTATTTTTTATTGGTGTTATAATTATATTTAATAATTGGATTGATTGCAATATATTCATATATTCACAATACATATCTTGGTCCATTTTATTCTGATTTTCTATAGGTAATTCCAATGGTAGCATTTTTTTATTGTTGCATACTCCCTAAATTTTATTTATTTTTTCGTTTGTTGTTTTAAGATATACATGATAGTATTATGCGTATCTTGACATATTGTACATACCTAGAGTACAATTTTGATCCCATTCTTTTTTTTTTCCCCCTGATACCGGGGATCGAACTCAGGCACTCAACCACTGAGCCACATCCCCAGCCCTACTTTGTGTTTTATGTAGAGACAGGGTCTCTCTGAGTTGCTTAGCACCTTGCCCTTGCTAAGGCTGGCTTCGAATTCGCAATTCTCCTGTCTCAGCCTCCCAAAGTGCTGGGATTACAGGCATGTGCCACTGCGTCCAACTCAATTTTGATCCCGTTCTTGTGGCTGAACATGATGTGGAGTTACACTGGTCATATATTCATATGTGAGCATAGGAAAGTTATGTCCAATTCATTCTATTGTCTTTCCTATTCCCATCCCCTTTTGTCTAATCCAATGAACTTCTATACTTTCCCTCTCTATTCTCCCTTGTTATGGGTTATCATTCACATATCAGAGAGAACATATGGCCTTTGGTTTTGGGGGACTGGATCATTTCACTTAGCAAGATATTCTCCAGTTCCATCCATTTATTGCAAATGCTATAATTTCATTATTCTTTATGGCTGAGTAATATTCCATTGTGTATATGCACCACATTTTCTTGAAGGATGCCTAGGTTGATTCCATATCTTGGCTATTGTGAATTGAGTTGCTGTAAACTTTGATGTGACTGCATCACTGTAGTATGCTGTTTTTAAGTCCTTTGGGTATAAGTCAAGGAGTGGGATAACTGGGTCAAATGGTGGCTCCATTCCAAGTTTTCTAAGGAGTCTCCATACTGCTTTCTAGAGTGGTTGTACCAATTTGCAGTCCCACCAGTAATGTATGAGTGTGCCTTTTTCCTCACATCCTTGCCAGCACTTGTTGTTATTTGTATTCTTGATAATTGCCATTCTGACTGGATTGAGATGGAATCTCAGTATAGTTTTGATTTGCATTTCTCTAATTGGTAGAGATGTTGATCATTTTTTCATATTTTTTGACCATTTGTATTTCTTCTGTGAAGTGCCTATTCAGTTCCTTTATCTGTTTATGAATTGGGTTATGTGTTTTTTTGGCATTGGCCCAACTCTCCATCATGTTGGCTCAGGAATGGACTTCCTCAATAAGACTCCTAAAGCACAAGAAGTGAAATAAAAAATTAATAAATGGGATGACATCAAACTAAAAAGCTTCTCCACAAAAAGGAAACAATCAAGAACATGTACAGAGAGCCTACAGAATGGGAGAAAATCTTTACTACCTGAACCTCAGATAGAGCACTAATCTCCAGGATATACAAAGAACTCAAAAAATTTAATTTCAATGGTAGCTTTTGCTCTTGGATGCAAGACTCAGATTAAGATCCAAACTTCTGAGTGATTAGGCTATGCTATGTTGTTACCACAGAAATAAAGAGAGAAAAATTATAACCAGAAAAAAGGCAGGATGATATGAGAAAAATATTTACAGGAACATTGCACACAACTGTCAGAAATATAACAGTATGATTTTGGGTAATGAAGGTTTCAGTGTATATTTCAGTGATGTGCATGGAAATGCATACTCTGAATATTGGTAGGTAGGACGCAAGTAAAATAGACTTGCTATAATGTATCTTTCAAGCTCCAAAACTCCAGGGGAAGTAGAGAGAGATGGAATTTAGGTAGAAACCAAAAAACACACCTTATAAAAATTTCTTTCTATACAGAATAGAAAAGAAATTAAAACAGAAGCTACTATGTAACTGAGCTTTGTTCCCATTGGTTGGTGACATCCTCCTGACAGAACTAGGAAAGAACAAATTCTTTTCAAGTTTCTCAAATTTTTAAACTTCAAACAAGCCAGGCTTTACAGTATTTCCTACTGCTAAAATAAACTTGTCCCTACTGACTGTTAACCAGTCTTTTCTAAGTTTTGGGAGCAGTGGAATGTTTATCTTTATATTTCCTCACAGTTCATGATTGAGTACATGTAAGTAATATAAATATTAGTCCATAAAGATCTATCAACACATCATTTATTCTTTGGCAGCTGTTTATACAAAAGAATTTCAAAAACTGATTAAGAATTAGTTGCATATCCTTAAGGGGTATTTTTCTGACTGAGCAAATAAAATCATATATCTGCAAAAATTTTAAAGGATTTTTCTTGTCTATCAACTTTATATACAGGGTTGGAAATGCAAACACACATTTATCAATTTTTATTGAGCTAGCTAAAATAAATACCTTAATATTTTTAAGTGGGATTTTATTTTGAAAGAATTGCTTACACTTAAGCAAATAAAAATCGAAAAATTTCAGTCTACTAACCAGAAACATAGTTGAGATAAGCCTGCTTAACATCTGGAATCTTCACGCAAAGAAAGTTATTTCTTTTACTGAAGAAAACATGTTTTTCGAGGCAGCTTCAGACTTTGGCAATTACCAAGTATGGGTAAATTCACCTGCAAGTGCTGGAGACTTAACTGATTTGCCGGGAAAGGATAGAGGAACAAATTTCTCTTTCTAGCTCTTCTAAAATAGCATGTTTTCCCATAAGCAAATAAATAAATGACGATTAAATCTTGCTTCCTAAGCTTTTACACTGTATTAAGCAAATACCTACATTAATTTTAATCTTTTTCGCAACTAGGAAAAAATTAGCAGTATTAGCACCCCTATTTTACAAATAATCACACTTTAATAAGCTTGCCTAAGGTTATGTTACTAGTAATGATAAAAGTAGAACTAGAAACCATTTCTTTCTGACTCCAAATCTGGACTATTCCCTCTGCACTGTCAGCTTAATGTTTAGTGTTGTGATCAAAGAAAATGCACGTAACTTCACTTGACATATATTTAAAAGTGCATATGGGAAGACACACAACTCTGCTTAATGGAGTTTCTCATTAACTGTACTACTTCCAGTGTTTCTTCTTTGGTACCTATTTCTTTCAGTGTTGAAAATATTACCTGAAATTAAGTGTAGTGTCATCTTCTTTTACATTTAAAATTTAAGCTCTCTATTTGCCGTATCATTCTCTGAGTCTTTCACTTGTTGCTCTCTGAATGGCCACAGTTAAAAATAAATACCTTAAAATGCTAGAGTTGAGAAGACATTTAAAAATGGGAATTTTTTTCATAAAAGGTATAAATAACAGATGACTGATCTTTATTCCATAGAAGGAAGAAAAATGAGAAATAAAAATATTCAGAAGGAAAAGGCCATAGGAAAGTGGGGCTAAGTCATATTGACTTCCCCTTTGGATTTTGATGCTCACACATGGAGGAAAGAGTTTTGGAATTCCTGGTGACATGAGTTCCCTATTTATTTGGAAAGTCTTTTAATGTCTTTTTTTTTAAACTAATGAGATATTTCTGGACTATAAGTTGTAAATAGACTTGATTAAAACAGAGAATGAACTTAAGTGAGATCATTTATGTAAACATTCATGTTATCCAATAGGGCCTGGATAGTGAACATTCATTTCTGTCTGTTTCGCCCACCTTTCCCTACTTCATTTTTTACAATTGTTTTATTTTCTCTGAGTGTGCTCATCTTGTACTGAAAGTACTATTTGGGATGTTACATAAATTTATTTTTATATTCTTATTTATATTCCCATATTTATGTGATACAGGGCAAGACATTTAAACTACCTGAGCCTCAACTTCTTTATTGGAAAAAAAATGAATTCATAGAGTTAGTATGAGTCCTTCATATGGTTCTGCTTATATAAAAAATATCTAGTAAAATATGTGATTAATTTACAATTAATGACACATACATCAATCGGTAAATAAATTTCTAAGAAATTAATCTACATTAAACCATTTATTTATTTTTCTCATGAGGTTAAAGGAAAGATTTCCTACAACCTTATGAGAGTCTCTGAGTCAGCCAGGATTTTAAAACTAGGTCACTCTCTAATTCTTGATTTACAGACACTGGGGGATAATAAGTGTTGTTGCTTTAAGTCACTAAATTTGGGGGTGATATGTTATAGCAATAGACAACTGATACAAATGACTTGAAGGATATACATATATACACACATATATACACATATGTATGTATATGAATATATCAAGCATTTCTAAATATAATTGTCTACAATTGAGGAATGTGTTTAATGCTATCTGTGGAAGAAACAAAGACCTAAGTAATTAATGAAGTGATATAGACATAAGGAATGGTAAGAGAATTTGAGAATGTAAACACTAATGTCCAAGAATACAGATTAACCCCTCTCTGCTTTTGTTTGTATGTTGTATTTCAATATAATTTCAAAGCAAAGCCTTTTTCTTCACTACAGGAATCCTTGTGACAGAAGACACATTTTATATTATATGAGTGGCAATGTTGGTTTTCAAAAGGAAGTGCTAAAGTCCAGGAGTCAAAGACAGCAAAAACACACCTGGAGTCAAACAAACTCAGGTTTATTTAGTTCACTGAAGGAAAGAGAACACACTTAACATGGGATGTTGAGGCATCTCAGTAATGTGGATTTGAGAGGAGTTATTTATACATTTGGGCTTGGTCTTGATATTCCCAAGGAGGATATGGAATCCTGGCTTCAATAGACTCGTCATGAAGCAGGAGCAGTTCAGAAATTAGATTCCCAGTGATTTTTGTTCAGGCAGTGGGGTTAACAACAGTGGCCTGGGGATATCATTTACAAGTCAGCAATAATCACTCAGAAAATGGGATTGTTAGTCATGCTTTCAGCTGTGGTGTGGTCATGTGTATAAACACTTTATATTAGACATTTTCCATGTGTCATTGGAAACACTTATCAATGGTGCTGATTTTCACATTTTCAAAAGGATTTTGTGACACAACCATGAAGTGAAGAGTTCAGAGTCAACATAGGCCACTGGGTTAATGCATATTTTTATCTGATGATAAATAATTGAAATAGTAAAGTAGGACAAAACCTTAAAACTTCTCATTATAAGTATAGATAATCTGGAGCATAGGGACATAGTGATTGGTCTAGGATGACTTGGGTGGCTCATGACAGTAAAAGGATTTCAATCCAGATCTCTGACAATTGGAATTGTCCAATTTCAGGTAACAGTAGCTGTTTCTACGTGTAACCACAATGCCTGGGGTATCTACATTGGGAGTGAATTGTTTTGTAGGTGATTTGTTATTAGCAGAGTTAAAATATTGGTGTGGTTTTCTACTCTCTTACTGTAAAAACTCTAAATGTACAGTTACAATAAGATTATCTCTTAACTTTTCTTCAATTCCTTCTCTCATGTCCACTACCTTATAACAGTAGAGTTACTTACTAGGTTACTTACTAGGATTCATTGCACATGAATATAAATGTATATTTGACTGTTATATAAATGTAACAATATTCTAGTACATACTGTTTTTCAATTTTTTCTTTCACAATTAATAATACATCTTGGGTATTGTTCCTTATCCATGTCCATAAATTCTGGAAACAGCATTATTTTATTATTTTATGAAGTAAAAATGTCTTTGATGGTATTCAATATACTTTTCTACATTTCCAGACTTGGTGCTTACTCTATGGATAGAATTTTCATTTTATTTAAAAATAAAATAGATAACTTCGTTAAAAACAGTTGAACATATTTTCTTCCAAAAATACCTTGAGTAGTATCTTATGCTGAGATGCAGAAGCAACATGCTGTATATTGCTCACAAGAGTTAGTAGGCCTTTATTTATATAGATTATAAGAAATTTGATAAATAGTTTGGATACTGCCATACTATGTTTTCTGTCTGGTACAAACTTATCTCTGTAATTATGATTCTTGATCTTCAAGGTATGGTTTACAAAGTCCTGTTGATCGTAATAAAATACGATGATGACATATCAAGCAGCATATTGGAAAACCAACACAAAGCATAATATTCCTGTCTTCACTTTGAAAGGCCTAAATGTATTTGTCACAGGGCAAGATTCTTATGTCATTGTTATTCTATATTAATGTGAAGCAATTTAAATCACTCCATCTTGCCATAGAATAATTTTATAGCTCTTTAGAGTATTTTATTTTATTTACAGCCTTTTTCTCAACTTTAAAACAAGAGTAAAGCCAGCCTGCAGAACCAAGTTTCTACCTTTGGAATTCAACAATTTTTATGTTTTTATTTTATTTTCTTTATGCACATTCTTGTACTTTTTAACCCCAAATAGTCTTGTCATTCCATATGTTTATCCTTTTTTAAAAAAATTTTAAGGTGAGGGTTTGTAGAAAGAAATTACTTATATAGTACATAGAATTCATTCCATCATGGGATTGCAATACTTTCTTCTTCATTGGCTCCCATATTGGACTCTAAATTATTCTTCATTATAAAGCAATTGAGCTTTAAAAGGGGTAAAATACAGAACTAGAGAATATAGCATTACATCGTTTAATTTAAGGTGTTTTAATGGCACATTAAACACATTCAATCCACAATTACCATGATATATAAGTCAAAAAATGAAATAGGAACTTTTTTGGTAAATACAACAATTGGATCTCTAATCACAGCTCCTCTTAGTATGTTCATTGTTCCATAAAACTGTAACTTGGCAACTATCATTGGAAACCTGCTCTATTAAGAAGAGTAATTTAGAGTATTAAATTAATTTCTCTCATTACTGAGATTAAGATAAAGACTCAGAAAACTGCATACTCTTCATATAGCTTTTTAATTAAAATGACTATGATTATTATGTTATAAAATGTGATATTTAATTTGCCCATGCCACTTTATGTTAAAGAAATTAACATTGTATTTACTTTCATTATGTAATCTCTATCCACTGTTCCACATTTTTAAAAAATATTTTATAGGGCAGTAGGAAGGACACTAAGTGTTAGTTTACACAGATTGTGTGTCTATGCAGAGGTAGTCTATCATAACTGACTGTTACAGTTTATATATAAGGTGTTCCCCAAAAGCTCATGTGTGAGACAATGTAAGAAAGTTTAGAGGTAAAATGATAGGATTATGAGAATCTTAATCTAATCAGATCCCATGATAGGATTAACTGGGTGGTAACTGTAGGCAGATAGGCTATGGCTAGAGGAGGTGGGTCATTGGGAGCATGCCTTTGGGGTTTATATGTTGTCCATGGTAAGGAGAGTCTCTCTCTCTCTCTCTCTCACCTTCCTGGTGCCATGTTCCCTGCGGCTTTCCTCTGCCATATGTCATAATGTTCTGCCTCATCTTGGGACCAGAACAATGGAGATGGTTGCCTAAGGACTGAGGCATCTGAGACCATAAGCCCCAAATAAATGTATCCTCCTTAAAATTGTTCTTGTTAGGTCTTTTGGTTGCATTAGCAGAAAAGCTGGCTAAAACACCAACCATCACCTACTCAAAAACAGATCAGTAATTAACTAGTTAGTATCAAACTATTTGACTAAATTGACTACTTTCTCATAGTATTAAAATCTATTGATTCCATATCAAAATAAAGAACTGTCTTAACTGCACAACAAAATATAATTAATAACTCACTGAATATTAGAGACTGATGGGATTTTTTTCTTTGCAGTGCTAGGGATTGAACCCCGGGCCTTGTGCATGCAAAGCAAGCACTCTACCAACTGAGCCATATCCCCAGTCCCTTGATGAGATCTTTGATCAAGATTTCTTAACCTCAGCACTACTGATATTTGGGTTGGATAATAATTTTTTTGTTGGGGGTACAGTCCTAGTCATTGTAGGTTGTTTAGTAGCACTCCTCCCTTTTACCCATTCAAAGGACCTGAATTATTGCCAGATATTACCAAATGTCTCCCGAGGCAGAGCAGGTCAAAATTGCCCCCAGTTGAGATCTATCGCCTTAGAAAACATCTGATCTATTATATTCATTTATCAAAGGAAAAAAATGAAAGCTAATAGAATGAAATCACTAAGTAAAGAATTATATGAACATTATTCTAATTGAATAATCACCTTAAATTACTTCTAATTCCAGATTTAGTATAGAGTTTATAAAGCTCATATAATAAGCACACATTGATATGATTTGGCAATCTATATCTAGATTGTGAATTTCAAATGAATATATTTCACAGTTTAGTAGGTGATGTTTTCCCTTATAAGTTGAAGTTTTAGGTGCAAGTGTTTCTAAAACTACTATGGGAGTAAAGGAGGCATGATAGAAAATGGGAAGAATCCATGTAAGTAAGGTTACAATTTCAAGTGATTTCTAGATTCATCCTGTTCATACAGGGAGTTCAGGGGCAAAAAGTACCTGTCAAAGCTTTTTGGTCTTGAAGCAAAGGAGCTGGACTTCTATAATCCCAAACCATTCAGTCATCGTCTATTGGGCCAGTATGGGATTAGATGTGAGAATGTAAAATTCTTGTGCAATTCCAGTTATTTTACTGCCCAGGAGGCCATGGATTACCTAGGGATTTGGAGGGAATGAGAAGTGTGTAAAATTGCTAAATAGTTCTGACTCCCTGTATAGGCAAGAAGATTCCAGTGACCAAAGACAACCTTCTTATGATTAAATGTGTGATATATCAGCAGCAAAGTATGCAGAAGCCTAGAAAGGAGTGCACAAAGCAAGTAAGAGGTATCTAAGGATAACTGCAGGGAACTAACTTTGTTTGCTCTACTGGCATTGTGAAAAAAACAGGGACTTTAGAAACAAAGAAACGTACAATCAAGTTCTGGTCTTGCTGCTTATTTTACACTTTTAGGGAAATAAATTTATTGATCCAAGATTTCTTTATTTTTAATCTTAAGGCAAAACTGCCTATCCTGTGTTATATGATTTTATGAGAATTATGTAATAAATACAAGATGGAAAACATATAGCAAGGATGTTATTTTTGTTTTTCAATGAATGAAGATGTGAATATCCCCATTTATTTTGGTCTTTTAGAAATTTTACTCATTAAGGCTACAAAATTTTTCTGTAAAGGTCTTATACATGTTTTGTTAAATATATTCCAAGGTACCTTATGTTTTCACTCTATTGTAAATGACACTTCTTAATTTTATGTTTAAGCTACTTTTCCTAATATTTAGATACACAATTGATTTTGTTTTAAGAAATTGGAATATCCAGAAAATTTTTATCATTTGTCATATATTTTCTTCAGATTATTTTAGATATATTCATTTACCCAATCATATCATTTGTGAATAATAACAATTTTGTTTCATCCTGCACAGTTGCTATGTATTTTGTATTTTCTTTACACAAATGCCTTACCGTGATAGTGAGGATCTGAAATGCAGTATGGAATGGCCATGTAGAACATCATTGTCTACAGTGGAAAGATTTTTAAATGTTATTCTTGACTAATAATCTCTACCAGACTAGAGATCCTCTGAAAGAACTAGATTACTAAAATTTTTCCTTTAAAAAATATTTTGAATATGTGCTCAATTTTAATCAAATGCTTTCTTTCTTTAAAATGAGTATATGTATTTTCTCTCTTATAATAATGCAATTAATTACAGTAGCTAACTTAGTGATGATATATTAGCTTACTGTAAGTGTATTATCCCCTTTACTTATTAAAGATTCTACTTACTATTATCTTTTCTAGTGTTTTCACATCTGTGTTCATGAGTGTGATTGGTTTATCAATTGCTCTTCTTGCACTTTTCTCCTTAAGTTTCTACATTGGGGGTCTGGTAGCATAAAATTGAATTGGGAAGTGTTTTTTCCTCTTTCCTCTGAAAATGTGTTGAGATTAGAATCATTTGCTCTTCAATATTTGAGACCATTTCTTATGAAGCCACCTTTGGCTGATCATTCAGACTGTATCCTTGCAATTCCT